>JAFBMS010000342.1:110000-145000 GCA_019788955.1 Albula glossodonta
AGGACAGAAATACCCACAAGCCCCTGCAACAAACAGCAGATGCAGCTCATTAAGAAGGAACGTGCACAGATTAAATGCTTTAATTAAAAAGTGCCTCATTAAAACTTAATTACGATTTTGGATTTTGATAAGAGATTAAAAATGTGAAAATGACTGATCTATCTGTCAGAAGTTCCAAGGTGGAAAAGAAATCTTTTTTTTGTGGTTGCCTGAAGACAGATGAAATGTCCCAGGGTTAAGGCAAATGATCTCTCAGGCAGGACTGGTCACGGTCATTGATAGGAGGCTTGAGGGAGGTAATTTGTGTCAGCTCGTTTGTTTTACTGTTTTTGGTGAAACGAGCAGCCAAAGCCCCTGGGCCCGTGAAGCCAAAGCAATGCTGTGTCTGAGCGCGCTCAGTTTCCCCTCTCCCCTCACACTCTGAGTGTCTGAGCACGCTCAGTTTCCCCTCACACACTGAGAGTCTGAGCGCACTCAGTTTCCCCTCTCCCCTCACATATCGGCCAGGTCATGGGCTGGCAAAATGCTGTTTCCTCCCAGCTACACTCACACATAATGGCTTTTCACACCCAGAAGAAAGAGAAGTAAAAGCCATGTGATGCTTTCCCATGGCTATAAATAGCTGCAGGGATGAAAAAGGTGTCACAAGAAAAAAATTATTCACTACAGATATCAGCAAATAAAGCACACCCCATCCCCCTCTCTGTGTTTTGCTCTCTCCCTCTCATTCTCCCTCTGTTTCACTTTCCCTTTCTCTGTTTCTCTCGCTCTTTCTATCTTTTTTGCTATCTAATTCAGTCTTTCTCTCTGTCTTTCTCTACCTCTCGCTTTCCCACTCTCTCCCTGACATCATGGCAAGTTGAGTGGCATGGCATGGTGTGAGCAGACCTGATATTCACACACAACTTGCAGCCGACAATGAAGAGTTCATAATTAATGGAATGAAGAGTTCATGCATAATTAATGGACATGCACAGAGGCCTGTACTGGCATAAACACTGTGCTCATTTTTTATTCTGATGAGCCAAAGGTGAATCCCGAGGCACAGGAGATTAACACGGCCTCGTCTTTCATCTCATTGTGTCCTATCAGCAAGTCCTGATGGGCAGCCCATGCCATTGTTCTGTGCCTTTACAGGTACAGCACACAGGTACATCATGTAGATTTAAGTAGAATCAAACTAACTCACAGAAAAGGAATATAACATTCTGCTAACGTAAACAAAATACAACTAACTAGCAGAAAAGGAATATAACATACTGCTAACGTAAACAAAATACAACTAACTAGCAGAAAAGGAATAACATACCGCTAACGTAAACAAAATACAACTAACTAGCAGAAAAGGAATATAACGTACTGCTAACGTAAACAAAATACAACTAACTAGCAGAAAAGGAATATAACATACTGCTAACGTAAACAAAATACAACTAACTAGCAGAAAAGGAATATAACATACCGCTAACGTAAACAAAATACAACTAACTAGCAGAAAAGGAATAACATACCGCTAACGTAAATAAAATACAACTAACTAGCAGAAAAGGAATATAACGTACTGCTAACGTGAACAAAATACAACTAACTAGCAGAAAAGGAATATAACATACCGCTAACGTAAACAAAATAAAACTAACTAGCAGAAAAGGAATATAACATACCGCAAACGTAAACAAAATACAACTAACTAGCAGAAAAGGAATATAACATAGCGTTAACGTAAACAAAATACAACTAACTAGCAGAAAAGGAATATAACATACTGCAAACGTAAACAAAATACAACTAACTAGCAGAAAAGGAATATAACATAGCGTTAACGTAAACAAAATACAACTAACTAGCAGAAAAGGAATATAACATACTGCTAACGTAAACAAAATACAACTAACTAGCAGAAAAGGAATATAACATACCGCAAACGTAAACAAAATACAACTAACTAGCAGAAAAGGAATATAACATACCGTTAACGTTAACTAAAATGAGACTCCAGAGCAGTATGAGCTCTAAAGGCATCTGCCTTCATTAGTCTGGCCATGGCGCCTGATAAACCATCATCCTGCAGTGTTGCATTTGAAATGTTCACAGCACCCACCAGCGTTTGGTTTATTTAAATGCCAAATGGTTTACAGTGGAGGTAAACAGATGAGTGGCCAGGTTGCATCTTTCCACAGCATTAACGAAGCACGGGCAGTGTGAGGCAGGAAAGCACAGGGGAACGCTCTGCTCTAACAGGCTCTGGGCCTTTAGCATGGCAAAGCTAACAGCATTAACGAAGCACGGGCAGTGTGAGGCAGGAAAGCACAGGGAAACGCTCTGCTCTAACAGGCTCTGGGCCTTTAGCATGGCAAAGCTAACAGCATTAACGAAGCACGGGCAATGTGAGGCAGGAAAGCACAGGGGAACGCTCTGCTCTAACAGGCTCTGGGCCTTTAGCATGGCAAAGCTAACAGCACTAACGAAGCACGGGCAGTGTGAGGCAGGAAAGCACAGGGGAACGCTCTGCTCTAACAGGCTCTGGGCCTTTAGCATGGCAAAGCTAACAGCACTAACGAAGCACGGGCAATGTGAGGCAGGAAAGCACAGGGAAACGCTCTGCTCTAACAGGCTCTGGGCCTTTAGCATGGCAAAGCTAACAGCACTAACGAAGCACGGGCAATGTGAGGCAGGAAAGCACAGGGGAACGCTCTGCTCTAACAGGCTCTGGGCCTTTAACATGGCAAAGCTAACAGCATTAACGAAGCACGGGCAGTGTGAGGCAGGAAAGCACAGGGGAACGCTCTGCTCTAACAGGCTCTGGGCCTTTAGCATGGCAAAGCTAACAGCATTAACGAAGCACGGGCAGTGTGAGGCAGGAAAGCACAGGGGAACGCTCTGCTCTAACAGGCTCTGGGCCTTTAGCATGGCAAAGCTAACAGCACTAACGAAGCACGGGCAATGTGAGGCAGGAAAGCACAGGGGAACGCTCTGCTCTAACAGGCTCTGGGCCTTTAGCATGGCAAAGCTAACAGCATTAACGAAGCACGGGCAGTGTGAGGCAGGAAAGCACAGGGGAACGCTCTACTCTAACAGGCTCCGACTGGGCCTTTAGCATGGCAAAGCTAACAGCACTAACGAAGCGCGGGCAGTGTGAGGCAGGAAAGCACAGGGGAACGCTCTGCTCTAACAGGCTCTGGGCCTTTAGCATGGCAAAGCTAACAGCACTAACGAAGCGCGGGCAGTTTGAGGCAGGAAAGCACAGGGGAACGCTCTGCTCTAACAGGCTCTGGGCCTTTAGCATGGCAAAGCTAACAGCACTAACGAAGCACGGGCAGTGTGAGGCAGGAAAGCACAGGGGAACGCTCTGCTCTAACAGGCTCTGGGCCTTTAGCATGGCAAAGCTAACAGCACTAACGAAGCACGGGCAGTTTGAGGCAGGAAAGCACAGGGGAACGCTCTGCTCTAACAGGCTCTGGGCCTTTAGCATGGCAAAGCTAACAGCACTAACGAAGCACGGGCAGTGTGAGGCAGGAAAGCACAGGGGAACGCTCTGCTCTAACAGGCTCTGGGCCTTTAGCATGGCAAAGCTAACAGCACTAACGAAGCACGGGCAGTGTGAGGCAGGAAAGCACAGGGGAACGCTCTGCTCTAACAGGCTCTGGGCCTTTAGCATGGCAAAGCTAACAGCACTAACGAAGCGCGGGCAGTTTGAGGCAGGAAAGCACAGGGGAACGCTCTGCTCTAACAGGCTCTGGGCCTTTAGCATGGCAAAGCTAACAGCACTAACGAAGCACGGGCAGTGTGAGGCAGGAAAGCACAGGGAAACGCTCTGCTCTAACAGGCTCTGGGCCTTTAGCATGGCAAAGCTAACAGCATTAACGAAGCACGGGCAATGTGAGGCAGGAAAGCACAGGGGAACGCTCTGCTCTAACAGGCTCTGGGCCTTTAGCATGGCAAAGCTAACAGCACTAACGAAGCACGGGCAGTGTGAGGCAGGAAAGCACAGGGGAACGCTCTGCTCTAACAGGCTCTGGGCCTTTAGCATGGCAAAGCTAACAGCACTAACGAAGCGCGGGCAGTTTGAGGCAGGAAAGCACAGGGGAACGCTCTGCTCTAACAGGCTCTGGGCCTTTAGCATGGCAAAGCTAACAGCACTAACGAAGCACGGGCAGTGTGAGGCAGGAAAGCACAGGGAAACGCTCTGCTCTAACAGGCTCTGGGCCTTTAGCATGGCAAAGCTAACAGCACTAACGAAGCACGGGCAGTGTGAGGCAGGAAAGCACAGGGGAACGCTCTGCTCTAACAGGCTCTGGGCCTTTAGCATGGCAAAGCTAACATCCTGCACTACTGCCAGCACTGCTGCTGAGTGTTAGTGTGTATTTGCCTGCGTGTGTGTATGTTAGTGTATATGTCAGCCAGTGTCTAGGTGTGTATGCGTGAACATTAGTGTGTATGTTAGCCTGTGTGTAAGGGTGTATATATGTATGTTAGTGTATAGGTTAGCTAGTGTGTGTATGTGTGAAAGTTAGTGTGTATGTTAGTCTGTGTGTAAGGGTGTATGTATGTATGTTAGTGTATATGTTAGCCTGTGTGTAAGGGTGTATGTATGTATGTTAGTGTATATGTTAGCCTGTTTGCATTGTGTGTTTCTGTGTGTATGTTAGCCTGTGTGTAAGTGTTTATGTTTTTACAGATGTAGTTGGACCGCAGTCTGGTGATGTGTTCAGTCACATGGAATCCAGTGTGATGCAGAGACATCTGGTCTCACAGACAACACACTATGCTCTGCACCTCTATGATCAATAAATTATATTCCAAATGGCCTGACATTACTTCAGTTTGATTATGCTTTTTTCTGGGGAAGTTATACAGATGTAAAGGAAGTAGAAATATCTGAGGCCACCTCGGCATTTATGCCTCAGACCAGCCAGACTCCAAGAGCTGATCAGACTAACCGGGGACTAACCCCCCAGGAGACTAACCCCCAGAGGACTAAGCCCCCAGGAGACTAACCCCCCAGGGGACTAACCCCCCAGGAGACTAACCCCCCAGAGGACTAACCCCCCAGGAGACTAACCCCCCAGGAGACTAACCCCCCAGAGGACTAACCCCCCAGGAGACTAACCCCCCAGAGGACTAACCCCCCAGGAGACTAACCCCCCAGGGGACTAACCCCCCAGGAGACTAACCCCCCAGGGGACTAACCCCCCAGGAGACTAACCCCCCAGGGTACTAACCCCCCAGGAGACTAACCCCCCAGGGGACTAACCCCCAGGAGACTAACCCCCCCAGGAGTAATGTGGGGGGACTAACCCCCCCTAGGAGTACTGTGGGTTAGGGGCCTTGCTCCAGGGCCCAGCAGCTGTGAACTGTGATGGGGCTCAAACCCCCAGCCCCCAGGTTTCAGTCAAACACTCCTCACAGCATCTGGCAAAGGAGCCTCCGGCTTAAACCATTTCGACTCTGAGCTGAAAACAATGACCTCCTGTGTGTTAGCATCTCTCTGCAGCTCACAGGCTCATACAGTCACTGAGTGCCAGTTTGTATAGACCTCCTTGTGTATTAGCCGGTTAGCCTGTCTTGCTGTAGAGAGGTTTGAGGCTCAGTGTTCAGAAAGCATTATTTTCCAGTAAATAATCCTCAGTGGTGGTAATGGCGTGGCCGACACACCTGCTCCCCACTGTGTACCCATCCCTGTCTGTCCACTGTGCTATTGCCATGCAGCCGCCCGCCACACAGCCGCCCGCCCTGTCCCTCACCTGGCCTGGGGCAGCAGCGCCAAACTGTTTCCCTAGCAACAGTCTTCTTTAGAGTGTTTCCCTGGTGACTGTCGCCGTGATCTGTTGGACAGCAGGCCTGGTAATCAGAAGTGATAGGCTCTTTCTCTCTCACACACACACACACACACACATACACACTAGTTCCTTAACTGAATCTAATCTATTCTAATTACTGGATGATTATGGTATACATTGCTGTTAAATCTGTTTTAACAGCAAGCCTGTTTAATGCAGAAGCACAGCGTTGAGTCATGCAGCACCCAGCCCCGCTGCCCAGGAAACCACAGCTGCACAGAGCAGCAGAGAAGCGCTCCATTTTCAGGCTCTGCTGTTTGCCCTGGGTGAGGGGCCCATCATTCAGGATCCTGCAGTAATACTGCACCAGGGCCCTGAGTGAGGGGCCCATCATTCAGGATCCTGCAGTGACACTGCACCAGGGCCCTGGGTGAGGGGCCCATCATTCAGGATCCTGCAGTGACACTGCACCAGGGCCCTGGGTGAGGGGCCCATCATTCAGGATCCTGCAGTAACACTGCACCAGGGCCCTGGGTGAGGGGCCCATCATTCAGGATCCTGCAGTGACACTGCACCAGGGCCCTGGGTGAGGGGCCCATCATTCAGGATCCTGCAGTGACACTGCACCAGGGCCCTGGGTGAGGGGCCCATCATTCAGGATCCTGCTCTAACACTGCATCAGTTAGTTTTCCATTTAGTGACTGAAGCAGATTTTTTTACACAAAACAATTCCATATGCTGAAGCAAATCAGGTTAAATAGCATGTCAAGGGTATAATGTCAATTTCCCAAATAGGAATTGAACCTGCAACCTCTAATTTCCATTTTGACAGCTGTACCACACCATGTACTGCACAATGTACTCTACAACATCATTTCGTTTGATTATGCTACACTTCATTTGACACAAGAAAACATGTCCTTCAGAATGCATGCTTTCAATGTGAAAACAGAAGAAGATTAAAGAGACAGAGGGTGTTTGACTGAATGCAGCCTGAGCTCTGTCTTGCTGGGGGCTGATTTATCTCTGTGTTGGGTATGCGGTAAGAGAGATTCTCTGATAAAAGAATGAGGTGTCTGCGTCGGGTATGCGGTGAGAGAGATTCTCTGATAAAAGAATGGGGTGTCTGCGTTGGGTATGCGGTGAGAGAGATTCTCTGATAAAAGAATGGGGTGTCTGTTGGGTATGCAGTAAGAGAGATTCTCTGATAAAAGAATGGGGTGTCTGCGTTGGGTATGCAGTAAGAGAGATTCTCTGATAAAAGAATGGGGTGTCTGCGTTGGGTATGCGGTGAGAGAGATTCTCTGATAAAAGAATGGGGTGTCTGCGTTGGGTATGCAGTAAGAGAGATTCTCTGATAAAAGAATGGGGTGTCTGTGTTGGGTATGCAGTAAGAGAGATTCTCTGATAAAAGAATGGGGTGTCTGCGTTGGGTATGCAGTAAGAGAGATTCTCTGATAAAAGAATGGGGTGTCTGCGTTGGGTATGCAGTAAGAGAGATTCTCTGATAAAAGAATGGGGTGTCTGCGTTGGGTATGCAGTAAGAGAGATTCTCTGATAAAAGAATGGGGTGTCTGCGTTGGGTATGCAGTAAGAGAGATTCTCTGATAAAAGAATGGGGTGTCTGCGTTGGGTATGCAGTAAGAGAGATTCTCTGATAAAAGAATGGGGTGTCTGCGTTGGGTATGCGGTAAGAGAGATTCTCTGATAAAAGAACGGAGTGTCTGCGGGGGGGGGGGGGGGGGGGGGGGGGGGCATGTGATTGACCTGACAGAAGCCTGACAAATAAAAACTTACAGCAAATCTCCCTGACACTCAGAGCAAAAACATTCAGCCCAGGAAGGTCAGTATTGATATTGGGTTAGTTATGCTTTCATTGTAAAGTGAGCTCATGGTTGTGTATGACACATGCCGATAGGTTTCCATAGCAGCCTTCTCTGGACAGGAAGCTCACAGGTGTGCAGGTCAGTTTACATCATTACATCACAGCAGTTACTTACTGACGCACTGAAGGACGTGGAGAGATCACCTGATGCTTTCAGATGCTAAACAAAGCCCTGCTAATTAAGCAGTGTTCTTATTGATGACGCTCCAGGGTGGAGCTGCCAGGCGGATCAAACGCAGCTGCAGCAGAGCTGAACCCAGGCCGGCCTCTGACCGCTCTGCAGGGCTCCCAGCGCCATGGGGGACAATAATCTGAGCTGACACTGCTCCAGCAAGGGAGGGCCCCACAGAAACCTGAACCCTGGCAGCACATGGGTCTCTGAGCCATCTAGTTCAGCTTCACCACTGTGTTCTGCTTCACCTCTGTTTCTGGTACCTTCTCACAGACAGACAGGTGTGGTGGCTGCTGGGATATGTAAGACTGCGGATGGTAGGGAGGCCCCAGCCCACACCTCCTGCCTCCCTGAGAGTGGCCTTACCCAGGGCCCTGAGAGAGGCCTGCCACAGCTGGGCTTTCAGTGGCCTTACCCAGGGCCCTGAGAGAGGCCTGCCATAGCTGGGCTTTCAGTGGCCTTACCCAGGGCCCTGAGAGAGGCCTGCCACAGCTGGGCTTTCAGTGGCCTTACATCAGGGCCCTGAGAGAGGCCTGCCACAGCTGGGCTTTCAGTGGCCTTACCCAGGGCCCTGAGAGAGGCCTGCCACAGCTGGGCTTTCAGTGGCCTTACCCAGGGCCCTCTCTGATTACCAAGGGAGCGACGTCAGTCACCGTTGAAGGCCATTTTCAGACGGCCTGAAAAAGGGGCAGAATGAAAATCTGTCCTGATAGGTGGCTCTGTGGGCAGCAGACCTGCCAGGCCGAGCTCAGAGTCCCATGCCAGTGTAACATCATCTGCCAGGGTCCCACACCAGCGTGACATCATCTGCCAGAGTCCCACGCCAGTGTGACATCATCTGCCAGCTGGAAGCCAAAGTCATAGACTGACGCTGCCAAAATAAATGCCAAAATCTTAAGTCAACAAGCCTCAGGCTGGAAAATCCCCAAAAGAGACTAAACTGCCAAATGCTTCCTTGCTTCACTCTCTTTACCTAGAAAAAAAATATTACTGTAAATATGAAATATTACCTTACTGTAAGTATGAAATATCAGAATGATGAAGACGTGCATGGCCTTTTTGCTTGGGGGAGTGTTTTGGTGTGTTGAGAGTTGTGGAGAGCCAGGAATGTGATGTGAGGGGTCCAAGTGCATCTGAATACAGCAGCAGCCACCTCACACAGCACGGAGCAGCTCACACAGCTGGGAGCAGCTCACACAGCATGGAGCAGCTCACACAACATGGAGCAGCTCACACAGCACGGAGCAGCTCACACAATAGAGAACAGCTCACGGGAGATACACAGAACCAGAGGGCTTTTCTCTTTCTCAGGGAAAAAATTTCCATTATTAAACACTGTTAAAGGACAAAATGTGCCCAGCAAATTCATCTTAGTGTGATTCTGAGTGTGACATCCTCTGATTCTGAGTGTGTGGAGTTCACAAATTCTGATACAATGTGATCAACTGGACACCCCCCTGTTTTCGGTGAATGGTTTGTTTAATTTCCTCTGGGGTTAAAGGGGCATTGCACTTTGGTATCCCTTAAACTCTACAGTCACTAGCGACCACTGAGCCAATCAAAATAAATCCTTAATCAAAGAGCCAATAAAAAGCAAGCTGTAGAGGGGCCTTTTACTTTGGTAACAAGTTAAGCTCTACAGTTTCCTTACCTCTGGTGTGTCTTCATAAACAACATACAATTATACTCTTTACACCCTGTCTTCTGAACAATCCAAATGTTGTCAAGTTAATTTTTGTCCCATCCTAACTTCCAGGCCACTTACCTTGGTAATTTCCTAGGAAATGTAGCTGTAGCACAACAACACAGAACTTTGTATTTATTTTTACCAAGAGGGTTGCTTTTGATTGGCTCACGGATTACAGGTTGCTTTTGATTGGCTCAGTGGTTGACAGCAGACTGAGGCCCTATTCCAGACCACTAAATCAAAGCCCTCACTCTTCACTTCAGCCATATTATGGGCAGCAAATCCTGCTCATTCACTCCCCTCAAGGGTCAGCTACAGACACTCACAAATTATTGATGACCTGCCTGTTGGAAAGCCCTCTGGGTATGATCTTATTGATAAAAGCTTAGTCTGCCATGCTAACCCCATATTACATGGCTCCTCTATAATGTACATATTTAATTCATCATTTGACTCACAAGAACTCCTGGAAAAACTGTACACAGTTCCTGATGAGAATGTGGAGCCATCATCATGGCGAACAGACACCCAGAGTACGGCCATTTCTCAGAGGGGAGTCCCAGCCAGAACACAGCCTTCTCTCAGGCCAGACTGCAGACAGCCAGTCTGTAACAGACCGTCTGGAGATCATGCATTCATTTGTTTGTTATAAGTTGTCTGCAAACTTATTGGTGACCTCAGATTTCTGACGGGGGTTTGTTGACCCAGCGGATGGTCATTTCTACATTCATTACAGAAGACCCACATGAATTACCAGCCCTGAGCAGCCGAATCCCACTTACACCACACTGCAACTAGTGCCTGAGTAACTGACACTCACTCATTCACACCTGCACACACTCAAACACTCGCACACTCACACCTGCACACACTCGCACACACTCTCACACTCGCACTCACTCACTCACTCACTCACTCACTCACACGCTCACACACTAGCACACACACTCACACAGATAATGTCCTAAGCCACTCTCCCACAGCCTCTCACATGTGTGAAGTGCATTAGCTGCAGTGTAGTGCTGGTCAGAGTGGGTCTGTAGTGCACATACAGCAGCCTGAGCCGGTCAGAGTGGGTCTGTAGTGCACATACAGCAGCCTGAGCCAGTCAGAGTGGGTCTGTAGTGCACATACAGAGGCCTGAGCCGGTCAGAGTGGCTCTGTAGTGCACATACAGCGGCCTGAGCCGGTCAGAGTGGGTCTGTAGTGCACATACAGAGCCGGTCAGAGTGGGTCTGTAGTGCACATACAGAGCCGGTCAGAGTGAGTCTGTAGTGCACATACAGAGCCGGTCAGAGTGAGTCTGTAGTGCACATACAGAGCCGGTCAGAGTGGGTCTGTAGTGCACATACAGAGCCGGTCAGAGTGGGTCTGTAGTGCACATACAGCGGCCTGAGCCGGTCAGAGTGGGTCTGTAGTGCACATACAGCGGCCTGAGCCGGTCAGAGTGGGTCTGTAGTGCACATACAGCGGCCTGAGCCGGTCAGAGTGGGTCTGTAGTGCACATACAGCGGCCTGAGCCGGTCAGAGTGGGTCTGTAGTGCACATACAGCGGCCTGAGCCGGTCAGAGTGGGTCTGTAGTGCACATACAGCAGCCTGAGCCGATCAGAGTGGGTCTGTAGTGCACATACAGCGGCCTGAGCCGGTCAGAGTGAGTCTGTAGTGCACATACAGCGGCCTGAGCCGGTCAGAGTGGGTCTGTAGTGCACATACAGCGGCCTGAGCCGGTCAGAGTGAGTCTGTAGTGCACATACAGCAGCCTGAGCCAGTCAGAGTGGGTCTGTAGTGCACATACAGAGCCGGTAAGAGTGAGTCTGTAGTGCACATACAGCGGCCTGAGCCGGTCAGTGAGTCTGTAGTGCACATACAGAGGCCTGAGCCGGTCAGAGTGGGTCTGTAGTGCACATACAGCAACCTGAGCCTGTCAGAGTGGGTCTGTAGTGCACATACAGAGCCGGTCAGAGTGAGTCTGTAGTGCACATACAGCGGCCTGAGCCGGTCAGAGTGGGTCTGTAGTGCACATACAGCAGCCTGAGCCGGTCAGAGTGGGTCTGTAGTGCACATACAGAGCTGGTCAGAGTGGGTCTGTAGTGCACATACAGCGGCCTGAGCCGGTCAGAGTGGGTCTGTAGTGCACATACAGAGCCGGTCAGAGTGGGTCTGTAGTGCACATACAGCGGCCTGAGCCGGTCAGAGTGGGTCTGTAGTGCACATACAGCGGCCTGAGCCGGTCAGAGTGGGTCTGTAGTGCACATACAGCAGCCTGAGCCGGTCAGAGTGGGTCTGTAGTGCACATACAGCGGCCTGAGCCGGTCAGAGTGGGTCTGTAGTGCACATACAGCGGCCTGAGCCGGTCAGAGTGGGTCTGTAGTGCACATACAGCGGCCTGAGCCGGTCAGAGTGGGTCTGTAGTGCACATACAGCGGCCTGAGCCGGTCAGAGTGGGTCTGTAGTGCACATACAGCGGCCTAGTCTGTAGTGCACATACAGCGGCCTGAGCCGGTCAGAGTGGGTCTGTAGTGCACATACAGCGGCCTGAGCCGGTCAGAGTGGGTCTGTAGTGCACATACAGCGGCCTGAGCCGGTCAGAGTGGGTCTGTAGTGCACATACAGCGGCCTGAGCCGGTCAGAGTGGGTCTGTAGTGCACATACAGCGGCCTGAGCCGGTCAGAGTGGGTCTGTAGTGCACATACAGAGCCGGTCAGAGTGGGTCTGTAGTGCACATACAGAGCCGGTCAGAGTGGGTCTGTAGTGCACATACAGCGGCCTGAGCCGGTCAGTGAGTCTGTAGTGCACATACAGAGCCGGTCAGAGTGGGTCTGTAGTGCACATACAGAGCCGGTCAGAGTGGGTCTGTAGTGCACATACAGAGCCGGTCAGAGTGGGTCTGTAGTGCACATACAGCAGCCTGAGCCGGTCAGAGTGGGTCTGTAGTGCACATACAGAGCCGGTCAGAGTGGGTCTGTAGTGCACATACAGAGCCGGTCAGAGTGAGTCTGTAGTGCACATACAGCAGCCTGAGCCGGTCAGAGTGGGTCTGTAGTGCACATACAGCGGCCTGAGCCGGTCAGAGTGAGTCTGTAGTGCACATACAGCAGCCTGAGCCGATCAGAGTGGGTCTGTAGTGCACATACAGCGGCCTGAGCCGGTCAGAGTGAGTCTGTAGTGCACATACAGAGCTGGTCAGAGTGGGTCTGTAGTGCACATACAGCGGCCTGAGCCGGTCAGAGTGGGTCTGTAGTGCACATACAGCAACCTGAGCCGGTCAGAGTGGGTCTGTAGTGCACATACAGAGCCGGTCAGAGTGGGTCTGTAGTGCACATACAGCAACCTGAGCCGGTCAGAGTGAGTCTGTAGTGCACATACAGCAGCCTGAGCCGATCAGAGTGAGTCTGTAGTGCACATACAGCGGCCTGAGCCGGTCAGAGTGAGTCTGTAGTGCACATACAGCGGCCTGAGCCGGTCAGAGTGGGTCTGTAATGCACATACAGCAGCCTGAGCCGGTCAGAGTGGGTCTGTAATGCACATACAGCAGCCTGAGCCGGTCAGAGTGGGTCTGTAGTGCACATACAGAGCCGGTCAGAGTGGGTCTGTAGTGCACATACAGCGGCCTGAGCCGGTCAGAGTGGGTCTGTAGTGCACATACAGCGGCCTGAGCCGGTCAGAGTGAGTCTGTAGTGCACATACAGCAGCCTGAGCCGGCAGGTGCTGCCCCTCTTTCAAATGGACAACAGCAGAAGAATAATTATGATTTTGCATCTGAGGTCAAAAACACACACTCACTCATTCACGCATTCCCACTCACTCACATATTTACTCATTCATACACACACTTACCTCTCACTCACTGACACACATACACTCATTCACACGCATACTCACTATCCGACACACACACACACACACACACACTCAGACAGGACATGCAGGCTGAGAAACTTCGCAACAGGTGAATTCTATTTCCTTCATTTGGCTTCGCAGGGCTGAAGGCAACTGAACGGCTCACTTTCTGACTACTTTCATACTCATTTAAATATGAGTCCCACCCTCCAGACACTTCGACATATAAAATACGATACTCGCACCAAAAAGGTCTGCCAGTGTGAAATGTCTGCAGGCATGGTTTATCATACTATAAATAAAGACGAGGCGCAGCTGTGTGTCTTTTATACGCCAAAGTCGTTCAATGGAAACCATCAGCGGCACATATGCAGCTTTTCCCCGGTCAGATAATCCTCTAAAATGTGTGAACACTGCGCTGAAACAATTCAATTAAGTCGCACAAAATGTTTTATTTCATGGAGGAATTCGTTGCCGGTCGTAGGATCATTACCCAGCTTTGCCCTGGCTTCATAAATTAAACGATTCAAATCAGTATGTCGATTAGTGTCAACAGCGGGCTACCGCCAAAGCCTGGCGCCGCCTGCGCTTCCAAAAAAGGCACACATTCAGTTAATGGAGAAGAATCGCTTCTGAATGAAAAGTATATTTTATTCAGTTGCGTATGCTAGAAGCAGCGCACATCATTTCTGATCTGTCCTTTATTCTGGGTAAACAACCTTACCCCCTGTGTTAATCCCATTAGCATTACAAAGACGACTATGATTTTATTTCTAGAATTAAATATTGAAGATATGGAACATATGAATATAATTATTTTCACTAGTAGTACAACTAGTAGTATAACATTTAATTCTCTATTACCAAATTTCAAAACAAAACTTGCAAAGATTACGTACCGCCATGTCATTTCAATTCATTAACTCTGTGATACTCAATCATTTGATAAATACAGACAAAAACAGGAGGCTATCTTCGTGGCTGTAGCAATTCAATTTACCAATCCATACGCCAATTCGAAGATTAAGCCATTTTAACACGTCTGCGTTGTTTCCAATGGTAACCCACCGGGGCAGTCGCTCCTCTCTCCGCCTCTAAGCGCAAATAATTTACAGTAAATATAATTATGACATATATAAACATGGCACATTTACACAATTATATTTATACTGCATTACATAGCGAAACCGAGTATTACGCCACAAAACAGGTTATTACTCGCAGGAAGGGCCAGAAACACCTGTTGATGAGTTTCCTCGCGCTACTGTGCTCGCTTATTTAAATGAAAATGATGAAAAGCAGACTTACCCTGGCGGCCCGAGAGGAGTATGGATCCTCAAACAGAGCCCATATCTTTGGTTGCCAGACCTCGCAACAGCCCTGCGATCTATCCTGGCAGTCCTCGATGCCAAAACGCCGAGGGAATTCCCTGTCATCGTCTGTATCCTCCGGGTCGGGCGGCTCGAAGATGTCAAGGGCTTCTTCTGCATCCCGGTGCTGGCGATATGTCATCCAGCAGCAGGGCTCCACATCCGTCTCATCTATGCCCCAAAAAGCCAGCTCCTCCTCGAACAGCGGGCCGCAAACATCGGCTGGGCAGTGGAGTTTCCCGGTCCTGTAATAGTTCAACACATAGGCAAATATCCCCGGGTGGCGGTCAAAGAAGAACTCATTCGCCGGCACCTGGCCCGTGTCCACGTCCGAGTTCACCTGGGAGTCGGGATCGGCTAGCCAGGCCAAGCGCGTACCCGGCAGCGTCCTAAGGGTGCTCTTGTAGGTCTCGTGTCGTGTGCCACCGACATTGATGACAATCTTGTCCGAGTCTTCCCCTCTCGCCATCTCTTCCTTCAGACATGTTTTAGACGGAGGTTTGTTGCCAGACTTGCGCCCACGGTAAGACGAGACACACACCGAGCTGATCATAGATTTAGGTGGAAAGACTGACCTGTGAAAACTCCCGTTCCTTTACTGTCTTCCTTGATGACACCCCTTATGCTTCTGAATCCTGTGTAATTTCAGTAAGAAACCAACGTGTGATTTCGGTTAAGTGTACGTTCCTGGTCACACTTAAATGTTATGAGCTGATCCGAGTCATTTGTCCATCCAGTCTGACGATCAATTAAGCTTTTTAAAATAGCAAAGTAATCATAAATAGTAGTAAGCTATCTCCACAGATCACTTCATGAGTGCAATACGAATGTAATCCAGTCAATTGAAAATGAAAAACATAATTTGATATATTCTGCCAATAATCTGAATGTTAAAATATTCGTAATTTGGAAGAACAGAGATGGATAATTCTGAAGAATGAAACCGTAGAACCTCTTCCCAAATGAAGCAACAAGCGGTCAGCATTGAGCAGTTACTTGCAGTACAGCCGGTCCTTCCCTCCAGCACACTTTGCGACCTTCAGCATATGTACTTTCAGGATATGACCAAATAAACGCACTTTTACACTACCTGATAAAATATTACAATTTATCTGTAAAAATAGCAAGGCAACGATTTGTCAAAGGCGGTATGCTATTTTGTAAATCCAAATATCCAGTTTGTGGATAAAGTAAATTACGCAAATGTCTCACCTTCGTTAACTTAAGTCTCTCACGACATTAAAATAAATTCCAGTTCCCAATCAGCAAAACCAAACAACTTACAAAAACCTTTGAACAAAATGGCACGGCAAAGATCCATGAAACGTTCCTTTTAATGCTTCCAGCATTCCATCTACCTCATGTACGAGCCACAGGCAGCACGAGCTGGTATGGGTAGGACGATGAGCGTGTGAGGTTGTTTTTCACCAAAGGATCTGTTGCTTCTCCTGAAGTATCTTCCCTCCCCATAATCAGATGACACAATCCGGAGGGATATATTGTGCAACAGCACCGAAATTAACTCTTTGCTTGTTGTCTCAGTCTCAGAGAAGATTCGCTAAATGCATTTGAAATAAGAAAGGCGCCTTTTTACCACTTTACCATCCGCTCGAGAACTGACGGAGAAATCTCTGGATGCAGAATGTTACAAATCTATCAGCTCCGCTTGCCAATGTTTATTATGTCAGGTTTATGATACCCCTTCACATAAATCCATCCACTGCCACTGTGCTGGATACTGCCTCACCCATAAACGGCATCTCAGAGCGAGCGCATCTTTTGTAATCTGATGAACAACTGCGATCAATCCCCGCTGGAGATCACAGACCAGACAGACAGCGGGCTGCCCATGAGCGAGCCGTCTCAGTGTAACTGGACCGTTGAACACACATCTTATATTTGGCGGCGATGCGTTTAATATGACACCAGATCTTTTAACAGCCAATGCTATAAGCGGCTCATTCTTTCTGACAAAAAAGAATGTAATCAAATGATCAACAATTGCTCAGCGCCATTGTGTTTTCACGGGGCACAGACGCTGCAGCCGTAGTGTAAAGTCTGTTTTTCCGTCCCGAACAGCAAAAGGGCGTGTTTAGGAAAGGCTTGTGCACTTTGCCACACTCTCTCTCTGAGACACTGAGAGCTGATCCTGTACTTGCGCCTGATGTCTGACTAATCCGATACTTGTTGAATGAATTATTTATTTATTTATGATTTACATTTTGCTTACATACTTAAAATGAAAAAAAAAATCCATTTTTATATTGTTTGCATTTCTCAAATAGATGAATACATTCCACAAATAATTTGACGGTACTCCAGAGATAAGAGCAATCTGTGGTGTTTTTCAGAGCACAGTATAGTCCCGCTCCTTGGAAGACCATTACAGAGAGGGAATCTGCATAAGTATATGGAGTCATAATTACCAGTGGATCAAAGTGCGCAGCAGCCATTGCCCTAGCTTTGAGCTCTGTCGCAGACTGTACGACACGTCTGTTAAAGCAGAACCCAGGCCCCACACGCAGTCTGTCATAGACCAGCCCGCAGGCCCCACACGCAGTCTGTCATAGACCAGCCCGCAGGCCCCATACGTAGTCTGTCATAGACCAGCCTGCAGGCCCCACACGCAGTCTGTCATAGACCAGCCCGCAGGCCCCACACGTAGTCTGTCATAGACCAGCCTGCAGGCCCCACACGCAGTCTGTCATAGACCAGCCCGCAGGCCCCATACGCAGTCTGTCATAGACCAGCCTGCAGGCCCCACACGCAGTCTGTCATAGACCAGCCCGCAGGCCCCACACGTAGTCTGTCATAGACCAGCCTGCAGGCCCCATACGTAGTCTGTCATAGACCAACTTTAACAGAAATTCAAGGGTTTCACTTTTCGGTTTTTCATGAATTCTGGATTACAAGTTTTGTATTTGCTGATCTCACAAATTGTGTGTGAAGAAAATAACTTTCAGTAAAAGTATATTCTCCGTGAAAGTAGGTAAGTGAATCAAATATGAGTGAGACAAGGTGATATTTCACTTTTGTTAAAATCCATTTGTTGTGCTAAAGACACTGCAGGTGGTTTTTCAGCCACAGAAAGGAGCATAGATTCTCAGAACTGCATAATTTACGTACTTGAGTGCAATTTATGCTGTTCTTTCTGACGGAGGCAAAATCATGTCAGTGAAAGAAGATGTGCAAGGATCTTGCCTGGTATACACTCATCAGTGTTAACTTACAGCCTCACAACATCAGAGCTGAGAGGCTAAACTTCAGTTCAAGGGCATGCTATTACGTATGCTTCCCTTTTGCTTGATCATTAAATGCTTAATATGGCGAAAGAGAGAGGCTGTGTGCTGACTGGAGGCGGGGCACCTGGAGCAGGGCCTTGCCCATAGCAGACTGGGGTCTGCTAATGTATCTTAATAATAGTGCTTAGTAATAATAAAACATGAAAAATTACAAAAATATGTTATTGTTGAGGAGGTAAAATAACATTGGAATAATCAGTAACTGACAGAGGACATGTCATCGCACCATCTGCCCTGCTGCTCCATGGGCTCATTTGAAGGCAGGGATAGCTTTATGCTTTGGCTTGCTAGCATTCAGCAGAACCTGAACACTGGAAAATGACCGAAACAAAGCTCAACATCTTTAATAGCAGCTGCAGATGGAGCGGGTGGAGCTACAGTTAGCCCTGTAGCTGCAGATGGAGCGGGTTGCGCTACAGTTAGCCCTGTAGCTGCAGATGGAGTGGGTGGCACTACAGTTAGCCCTGTAGCTGCAGATGGAGCGGGTGGCGCTACAGTTAGCCCTGTAGCTGCAGATGGAGCGGGTGGCGCTACAGTTAGCCCTGTAGCTGCAGATGGAGCGGGTGGAGCTGCAGTTAGCCCTGTAGCTGCAGATGGAGCAGGTGAAGCCGCAGTTAGCTCTGTAGCTGCAGGTGGAGTGGGTGGCGCTGCAGTTTGCCCTGTAGCTGCAGGTGGAGCAGACTTTATCCTGTGTCTGAAGCAGATAACAGTGCAGTAGCTACTAACATTAGCCATGCTACCATTTTACACACACTTCCCAGCAACTTCACCAAAGAAGACTTTGCCGTGGACAATCCCAACCAGATTACATCAGGCAATTTGAGTCAGGCTAGCAGATGATGGTGTTTCAGTGTTACACACAGCTCATGTTTTTACAAATAATGAATCCTTCTGTAATTCTGAGGAACAAATTGTTTTCAGTGTCCGGTTAACCAAAATGTGACTTATTCTGTATTCTCACCTGAAGATAAAAGTGATCATTGCATGTTCAAAGACAAAGCTCAACAGACCAGCCATTTCAAAGGATTCCTTCTATAATACTGCCACCTAGTGTTTATTGAGTATAATGTTTCAGTGGGAATGATTTCATAAAGAACCCACCAACAATAATAATAATAATAATAATAATAACAAAACAGCCTATTCTGAATTGTAGTCTGTTTACCACATTGAGTACGTTTGATTTCATCATTTAATATATCCCATTGAGTGCAGGTGAGACAGGATGCTGGATGGTGAGCTGCTGTCCCGTTAGTAATGGACAGTAACCCTAACACTTCTACAAGGTTTACACAGAGGAACACGTGATGGCTAGAGCAGGCCGTTCCATCTAATCCTGAAATTTACCCACAGCGGAGGGCAATGGTCCTCACTTCTGGCCCTGGACAGTCTGAGTGTTTGCTGGTTTGTGTTGTTAATCAGGACTAAACACTTAAATCATTTGAGTACAGCGTTAACTGACTTCAGAAACCTCAGACAAACACATATAACACAAGATATCCTTTAATAAAGGGAAGTCCAGATTGTAGACTCTGTGATACACCTCCCACAGCAGCAATCTTAAGTAGCATTCATCATTTTAGGCTTCTGTTGCAATGAACTAGCTGGCTGGCGGTTTACTTTAAACATTACACACTGAATGTTTTTCCTAGGTTTCAGAAGTAGCCAAACAGGTACATGATGTTACAGACCACCCAGTTATATCTCTGACTGACCATTGTTGACAATTTGACATCGTAAGTCAAATTCAAAGCAAATGTTTGAACTGACCGGACTAGTTCTATAATAAAAACATATAAAATTGAAGCGAGTTCCATCCGGCATTGAATCTGCCGCGTGTCTAAAACCCTAAATGAATAACTAACCAACATCACAACAGAGTATGTCAAATGCTATTTAAAACAGGCTGTTCAAAACTTCAGAATGATACAGTCAGTTGATGCATCCGAAAACTGTAGACACTAGCTGCCAGAAAGAACTAGAAATGACAGTCGCCTGCTCACCAAATTGTTGCTCTGGTGTGACGTTTTCTGTTGCTCTTACATGGGCCCGCCCACCACGCGGAACAGCCTGGCAGCGTCTCGGGGAGTCTCGCGGGTTCCAGAACTCTCGGGAAGATTCTCGGCGCTTCGTCATTCCGAGAGCAGTCATTGGACGCTGGAGCCTGACAGTTCTCGAAACATGGAAAAGCGCATAAATACGGAGCACCGCACACCTCCACAGAACACCAACTGCAAGAGAACCCCGAGCCAAGATTAAACAAGACTCCAATATTCAACCAGGCTGCTATTTTCTGTAAGTACTCCATTTAAAATAGCCAGCTAGTCACTGTCGTTTTTATTTTAAAATATGGTTGAGCTTCTCTTTGCAATATCAGCATGTTGGTAGCTACATGAAAGATTATTTTAAGTAGGGAAAAGTCGTTACAGTTATTTGTGTAGATATGCTTGTATCTTGGTCGCAGTAAGTAATAGCTTGGTGACCAATCCATTTTTGCCATGCTTTTACTGCGACGCTGCGTTCAAGCCGCTTATTCTGTACTCACAGTATCCAGTATACATGGATGAGCAGTTCCGTAATGTTTAAGGGTGTTTTATGTTTCAGTACTGGGTAGCCCCGATTGTCGTGCTGTGCGATTACTGTATTGTTTTGAAAAAGTATAATACTTTTTAATAAAGTGAAACATTATATTTGTACTCATGGGTTCGCATATTTCCAGGTGTCTGCATTATATACTTGGCTATACCATAACCGTAATAAGCTTAAAGGAATAGATCAATTTGAAATGTAGGATGGATTTTATGTCTACTTTCAAAGGTGAACGTTAACTTTTATCTTACTCTATTCATTGAAAAATCTGTGTATGAGTTGTATATATAAAATTGTACAGTGTGTACAAACTGCACATGTCAATGTTTTTTTTTCTTTTATTTGTAGGACACAAATACCAAAAATCAAGATGCCTTCTGCAAAAGGAGTTTCAATTGGTATTGACCTGGGAACCACCTACTCCTGTGTGGGTGTGTTTCAGCACGGGAAGGTGGAAATCATCGCCAACGACCAGGGCAACAGAACCACTCCCAGCTACGTAGCCTTCACAGACACCGAGAGGCTCATCGGCGATGCGGCCAAGAACCAGGTGGCCATGAACCCCAACAACACCATCTTCGATGCCAAGCGGCTGATCGGCAGGAGGTTTGACGATCCTGTGGTGCAATCCGATATGAAGCATTGGCCCTTCAAGGTGATCAGCGATGGAGGAAAGCCCAAAGTTGAAGTGGAATACAAAGGAGAAAGCAAGGCGTTCAACCCAGAAGAGATCTCCTCTATGGTGCTGGTGAAAATGAAAGAGATTGCGGAGGCTTACCTGGGGCAAAAGGTGTCAAACGCAGTCATCACCGTCCCGGCATATTTCAACGACTCTCAGCGCCAGGCTACCAAGGATGCGGGCGTGATCGCTGGGCTGAACGTGCTGCGGATCATCAATGAGCCCACAGCGGCTGCCATTGCTTACGGCCTGGACAAAGGCAAGAGAGGGGAGCGCAACGTCCTGATCTTTGACCTGGGCGGGGGCACTTTCGACGTGTCCATCCTGACCATCGAGGACGGAATCTTTGAGGTGAAGGCCACGGCGGGTGACACTCACCTCGGCGGGGAAGACTTTGACAATCGCATGGTCAATCACTTTGTTGAAGAATTCAAGAGAAAGTACAAGAAGGACATCAGCCAGAACAAGAGGGCAGTGAGGAGGCTGCGCACGGCATGCGAGAGGGCCAAGAGAACCCTGTCCTCCAGCACCCAGGCTAGCATCGAGATCGATTCCCTCTACGAAGGTATCGACTTCTACACGTCCCTCACCCGGGCACGCTTTGAGGAGATGAACGCGGATCTCTTCAGGGGCACGCTGGAACCCGTGGAGAAAGCCCTGAGAGACGCTAAAATGGACAAGTCACAGATCCAGGACATTGTTCTTGTGGGAGGCTCCACCCGAATTCCCAAGATCCAGAAGCTCCTGCAGGATTTCTTCAACGGCAGGGAGCTGAACAAGAGCATCAATCCAGACGAAGCGGTGGCCTACGGGGCAGCTGTTCAGGCCGCCATCCTCATGGGCGATACCTCTGAGAACGTTCAGGACCTCCTGCTGCTGGACGTGGCGCCGCTGTCTCTGGGCATCGAGACCGCAGGAGGAGTCATGACCGCTTTGATCAAGCGCAACACAACCATCCCTACCAAACAGACTCAGACCTTTTCCACCTACTCTGACAACCAGCCTGGTGTCCTGATCCAGGTGTATGAAGGAGAAAGGGCCATGACCAAAGACAACAATCTGCTGGGCAAGTTTGAGCTCTCTGGCATCCCCCCGGCCCCACGTGGGGTCCCGCAGATCGAGGTGACCTTTGACATCGACGCAAACGGCATTCTGAACGTGTCGGCGGTGGACAAAAGCACTGGGAAGGAGAACAAGATCACCATCACAAACGATAAAGGCCGGCTGAGCAAAGAGGAGATCGAGAGGATGGTGCAGGAGGCCGACAAGTACAAGGCCGAGGACGAACTCCAGAGAGAAAAGGTCACTGCCAAGAACTCTCTGGAATCCTATGCTTTCAACATGAAGAGCAGCGTGGACGACGACAGCCTAAAAGGCAAAATTAGTGACGATGACAAGAAAAAGGTCATTGACAAGTGCAACCAGGTCATTGCCTGGCTGGAGAACAACCAGCTGGCTGAGAAGGAAGAATATGAAGATCAGCAGAAAGAGCTGGAGAAGGTGTGTAACCCCATCTTCGCTAAGCTGTACCAGGGAGGGGTGCCCACAGGAAGCTGTGGAGAACAGGCACGAGCCAGTGCAGGGCCCAGCTCTCAGGGACCCACCATTGAAGAGGTGGATTAAAAGTGCTCAACTAATAAACACTACAGCCTGTGGCACAATGCACTGGTTTCCTGATGCAACGCCTCTGTGATAGGAGAGTTTTCTAAGGATTTATTAGCCAAAATGTTTAATACTGTTTACTGATTTCAGTGTTGGTGTCAAATATTATTACTGAAGATTTTATTTTAATATCTTGTTGCCGTATGTATTAATATGTGAGGATGTCTGTCCTGTTGCATTTAATGGGAATGTTCTCTTAAAGTGACAACATGCCTCCAGATGTGCACTTTGTAAATATGAATATGTGGAAGTGGGAAAATACTTGTGGGATCTGTTTTCAAAATTGTATTTCCTTGGTCATGAGCTGGACTTTGGACATTGGAAATAAATAATTTCTAGTATCATTTTTGTCATTCATTCCTTTCCTTCCTGCAAACATTTTGCATCCCAATAGCATTACTGTTTTTCTACATCACAAGCCTGTATGGAAGGGACCCCAAACATTTCATCTGAAACCCCCTTAAAAATGACCATCCTCCCAGTTCCTGCACCTTCATTAAAATCGCTATTTGAAATCGGAGGTGTTTTCCATCATTTGCACCTGGCAAATGTTTTTGAATGAAAGGAAGGGTGCAATTTCCATTATTTCTGCGAAAGCAAGAACATTTCCTTTTTAAAACTGGCCCTTATACACAGTCCAATATATTGTTTAACATATTTTTAGTTGTTTATTCATGATATTCATTATAGTCAAACCAGTTGCTGAATGCTGGTTGCCAGTCACATCATGGCACAGTAGTTATTTCTGAATTCAAGCAACAAAGATCATAGTCACTTCTAAATACATGAAATCTCAATGGTCCCTTTCAACATTGTGTTGCTTTCTCCAAAGATCATCTATCTCTTATGAGACAACATCTGTGCTCTCACATCACTGCCTGCACAACGCGTTGACTCAGAAGGCGTCTAATGTAATGTTTTTCAGTTCTGTGGTCAATTATGAAAAATTATTTCTGTGTTTTATAATTATCACATTGTTAACAATGAAATGTCACTGTTTATATCTTTATGGTGATTTCACTTTCTCAGAACAATATGAAATTATCCAGCTGGAAACATCTCCGTGACATTTTCATAGACTTCAGTCTTCATTCAAAACACCAGTTATTTTCAATACATAAAATGAATTTTGTTAGCAAATATGATGCAGGTATACAATCCATCAGGTAGGGAAAACATAGATTTTGCGTTGCTTAACTGTCTTTACAGAAGAATACAATGTGTTTTCATTAATTGATCTGAGTAAAACTACAACTACCAATTGTCATGGTTTGGGAATAAAACATTTTAGCTGGCTCAGTTCTCTACATACTCTGTAGAACTGTAATGCTACATCTTAGATTGACAAAATTTGAAATAATCTAGGCTTGCATGACATTGTCATTTCATTACGATTTTCAACAGATCAAACGTTTGATGTAAATTTTAAGAAATTGGGTATATTACTTGTGAATAGCCCACATTTGGCTTTAAGACCCCAGGTTTGTACTAGTTTACCTTCTATGTTCTGTTTTATTCAGATGTTGTTACATTGTACTGTGGACAGTCTGACAGCACAGTACACCACAGAGGGATCCAAACAGGCACAGTAGCTGCCGGGAATCACACACATAATGCACTCTGTGCAATATTTAAAATGTTCTTACGTTCAGTTTCAGTGACTACAAAAATCCTGATTTAGAAGTGCATTCAGTGAAAACGCTTTTCACTCAAAATCTTTAAACTCCATGCCTGTTGAAATAAGTCTGGCAGGAGATGTCCTAATAACTATCTTGACCACCTGCCAAGGACTGCAAATGGAAATGAGCTCTTGAGCTAAATCACATACTTCATGCATTGCTGTGATGACTGATATCCTGTGTGTTGTGCACTGTCCCTTTTAAGTAATAAATACAAAAATAAATAAGCTAGATAAGCTATAAGCAGCTATCATCTGTGTTATATAGGCATGTTATGAAAGGATATCCAGAAAGTATAACTGATTATAATGAGATGTTAGCATAAATGGAAATAGTACACAACTTGTGCTTTTCAGAGGAGGAGGAGAAGGAAGGGGCAGGGTGGTTCTGTGGGGGGCGGGTTTGGGGGGCTATGAGGCACTATCTGGCCAGTAGGGGGCCTCAGTGCCCATAGCAAAGATTCACAGCACTGAAGAAAGTTTCAGTTGTTGAGCACATAATTTTGAACCAAACTGATTTCTCTCTCAGATTTGGGAAAACTGTCCAGCCTCTGGGAACATGCCATGCAGATAAACACAGGGGTGCACTGTCCAGCCTCTGGGAACATGCCATGCAGATAAACACAGGGGTGCACTGTCCAGCCTCTGGGAACATGCCATGCAGATAAACCCAGGGGTGCACTGTCCAGCCTCTGGGAACATGCCATGCAGATAAACACAGGGGTGCACTGTCCAGCCTCTGGGAACATGCCATGCAGATAAACCCAGGGGTGCACTGTCCAGCCTCTGGGAACATGCCATGCAGATAAACACAGGGGTGCACTGTCCAGCCTCTGGGAACATGCCATGCAGATAAACACAGGGGTGCACTGTCCAGCCTCTGGGAACATGCCATGCAGATAAACCCAGGGGTGCACTGTCCAGCCTCTGGGAACATGCCATGCAGATAAACACAGGGGTGCACTGTCCAGCCTCTGGGAACATGCCATGCAGATAAACCCAGGGGTACACTGTCCAGCCTCTGGGAACATGCCATGCAGATAAACACAGGGGTGCACTGTCCAGCCTCTGGGAACATGCCATGCAGATAAACACAGGGGTGCACTGTCCAGCCTCTGGGAACATGCCATGCAGATAAACACAGGGGTGCACTGTCCAGCCTCTGGGAACATGCCATGCAGATAAACACAGGGGTGCACTGTCCAGCCTCTGGGAACATGCCATGCAGATAAACCCAGGGGTGCAGATGGCAGGGGAGACGGAGGGGATACATTCGTCCCCCCCACTTAGTATATATTGTATAAGTTGAAAAGTTGAGACCTTTTGCACATAGTTTGGTCTCCCCATCCACCCCCCCCCCACTTCAAAAATCTCACGTGTGCCACTGGATAAACCAATGGTCAGTTTCCAATGAATGAAACATTCCCTCAAACACTTAGAGGGATAGTTCACCCAAATGACTGCACATGTATCACACTCCTTGTAAGTGACCTATAGATGAGCAGTGGGTGTGCCAGTGAAGATCCAATTCTGCATGGCACTCATTATACCCTAACGATACAGCAGCTTTCTATATACCAAATTCCTCAGCAATAAATACCTTATACCTTATTGCTTTCCAGCCGTGTGGTGGGAGAAAGTATAAAGACTACCATGAATACACAACTAAAAATATCATATGTTGAGCAATGTATTGAACTTTGTATAAAGACCAGTTTATTAACAAGTAAATAAAGTCCAGTTTTAAAAAGGAGAAAATTCCCAACAATTATTATTTGTTTGTGAAGGAAGTGCACACCATAAAAATGTTCTTGCTTTCGCAGAAATAATGGAAATTGCACCCTTCCTTTCATTCAAAAACATTTGCCAGGTGCAAATGATGGAAAACACCTCCGATTTCAAATAGCGATTTTAATGAAGGTGCAGGAACTGGGAGGATGGTCATTTTTAAGGGGGTTTCAGATGAAATGTTTGGGGTCCCTTCCATACAGGCTTGTGATGTAGAAAAACAGTAATGCTATTGGGATGCAAAATGTTTGCAGGAAGGAAAGGAATGAATGACAAAAATGATACTAGAAATTATTTATTTCCAATGTCCAAAGTCCAGCTCATGACCAAGGAAATACAATTTTGAAAACAGATCCCACAAGTATTTTCCCACTTCCACATATTCATATTCACAAAGTGCACATCTGGAGGCATGTTGTCACTTTAAGAGAACATTCCCATTAAATGCAACAGGACAGACATCCTCACATATTAATACATACGGCAACAAGATATTAAAATAAAATCTTCAGTAATAATATTTGACACCAACACTGAAATCAGTAAACAGTATTAAACATTTTGGCTAATAAATCCTTAGAAAACTCTCCTATCACAGAGGCGTTGCATCAGGAAACCAGTGCATTGTGCCACAGGCTGTAGTGTTTATTAGTTGAGCACTTTTAATCCACCTCTTCAATGGTGGGTCCCTGAGAGCTGGGCCCTGCACTGGCTCGTGCCTGTTCTCCACAGCTTCCTGTGGGCACCCCTCCCTGGTACAGCTTAGCGAAGATGGGGTTACACACCTTCTCCAGCTCTTTCTGCTGATCTTCATATTCTTCCTTCTCAGCCAGCTGGTTGTTCTCCAGCCAGGCAATGACCTGGTTGCACTTGTCAATGACCTTTTTCTTGTCATCGTCACTAATTTTGCCTTTTAGGCTGTCGTCGTCCACGCTGCTCTTCATGTTGAAAGCATAGGATTCCAGAGAGTTCTTGGCAGTGACCTTTTCTCTCTGGAGTTCGTCCTCGGCCTTGTACTTGTCGGCCTCCTGCACCATCCTCTCGATCTCCTCTTTGCTCAGCCGGCCTTTATCGTTTGTGATGGTGATCTTGTTCTCCTTCCCAGTGCTTTTGTCCACCGCCGACACGTTCAGAATGCCGTTTGCGTCGATGTCAAAGGTCACCTCGATCTGCGGGACCCCACGTGGGGCCGGGGGGATGCCAGAGAGCTCAAACTTGCCCAGCAGATTGTTGTCTTTGGTCATGGCCCTTTCTCCTTCATACACCTGGATCAGGACACCAGGCTGGTTGTCAGAGTAGGTGGAAAAGGTCTGGGTCTGTTTGGTAGGGATGGTTGTGTTGCGCTTGATCAAAGCGGTCATGACTCCTCCTGCGGTCTCGATGCCCAGAGACAGCGGCGCCACGTCCAGCAGCAGGAGGTCCTGAACGTTCTCAGAGGTATCGCCCATGAGGATGGCGGCCTGAACAGCTGCCCCGTAGGCCACCGCTTCGTCTGGATTGATGCTCTTGTTCAGCTCCCTGCCGTTGAAGAAATCCTGCAGGAGCTTCTGGATCTTGGGAATTCGGGTGGAGCCTCCCACAAGAACAATGTCCTGGATCTGTGACTTGTCCATTTTAGCGTCTCTCAGGGCTTTCTCCACGGGTTCCAGCGTGCCCCTGAAGAGATCCGCGTTCATCTCCTCAAAGCGTGCCCGGGTGAGGGACGTGTAGAAGTCGATACCTTCGTAGAGGGAATCGATCTCGATGCTAGCCTGGGTGCTGGAGGACAGGGTTCTCTTGGCCCTCTCGCATGCCGTGCGCAGCCTCCTCACTGCCCTCTTGTTCTGGCTGATGTCCTTCTTGTACTTTCTCTTGAATTCTTCAACAAAGTGATTGACCATGCGATTGTCAAAGTCTTCCCCGCCGAGGTGAGTGTCACCCGCCGTGGCCTTCACCTCAAAGATTCCGTCCTCGATGGTCAGGATGGACACGTCGAAAGTGCCCCCGCCCAGGTCAAAGATCAGGACGTTGCGCTCCCCTCTCTTGCCTTTGTCCAGGCCGTAAGCAATGGCAGCCGCTGTGGGCTCATTGATGATCCGCAGCACGTTCAGCCCAGCGATCACGCCCGCATCCTTGGTAGCCTGGCGCTGAGAGTCGTTGAAATATGCCGGGACGGTGATGACTGCGTTTGACACCTTTTGCCCCAGGTAAGCCTCCGCAATCTCTTTCATTTTCACCAGCACCATAGAGGAGATCTCTTCTGGGTTGAACGCCTTGCTTTCTCCTTTGTATTCCACTTCAACTTTGGGCTTTCCTCCATCGCTGATCACCTTGAAGGGCCAATGCTTCATATCGGATTGCACCACAGGATCGTCAAACCTCCTGCCGATCAGCCGCTTGGCATCGAAGATGGTGTTGTTGGGGTTCATGGCCACCTGGTTCTTGGCCGCATCGCCGATGAGCCTCTCGGTGTCTGTGAAGGCTACGTAGCTGGGAGTGGTTCTGTTGCCCTGGTCGTTGGCGATGATTTCCACCTTCCCGTGCTGAAACACACCCACACAGGAGTAGGTGGTTCCCAGGTCAATACCAATTGAAACTCCTTTTGCAGAAGGCATCTTGATTTTTGGTATTTGTGTCCTACAAATAAAAGAAAAAAAAACATTGACATGTGCAGTTTGTACACACTGTACAATTTTATATATACAACTCATACACAGATTTTTCAATGAATAGAGTAAGATAAAAGTTAACGTTCACCTTTGAAAGTAGACATAAAATCCATCCTACATTTCAAATTGATCTATTCCTTTAAGCTTATTACGGTTATGGTATAGCCAAGTATATAATGCAGACACCTGGAAATATGCGAACCCATGAGTACAAATATAATGTTTCACTTTATTAAAAAGTATTATACTTTTTCAAAACAATACAGTAATCGCACAGCACGACAATCGGGGCTACCCAGTACTGAAACATAAAACACCCTTAAACATTACGGAACTGCTCATCCATGTATACTGGATACTGTGAGTACAGAATAAGCGGCTTGAACGCAGCGTCGCAGTAAAAGCATGGCAAAAATGGATTGGTCACCAAGCTATTACTTACTGCGACCAAGATACAAGCATATCTACACAAATAACTGTAACGACTTTTCCCTACTTAAAATAATCTTTCATGTAGCTACCAACATGCTGATATTGCAAAGAGAAGCTCAACCATATTTTAAAATAAAAACGACAGTGACTAGCTGGCTATTTTAAATGGAGTACTTACAGAAAATAGCAGCCTGGTTGAATATTGGAGTCTTGTTTAATCTTAGCTCGGGGTTCTCTTGCAGTTGGTGTTCTGTGGAGGTGTGCGGTGCTCCGTATTTATGCGCTTTTCCATGTTTCGAGAACTGTCAGGCTCCAGCGTCCAATGACTGCTCTCGGAATGACGAAGCGCCGAGAATCTTCCCGAGAGTTCTGGAACCCGCGAGACTCCCCGAGACGCTGCCAGGCTGTTCCGCGTGGTGGGCGGGCCCATGTAAGAGCAACAGAAAACGTCACACCAGAGCAACAATTTGGTGAGCAGGCGACTGTCATTTCTAGTTCTTTCTGGCAGCTAGTGTCTACAGTTTTCGGATGCATCAACTGACTGTATCATTGATCAGTGACGCTGCCAGGCTGTTCCGCGTGGTGGGCGGGCCCATGTGCTTTGATTATATGACGTAAAATTACAACCGATAGCAATAGTCCGGTCACTGGTGTGGCACTTACAGCATCGTTGTATTTGAGACTATCCTTGTCGGAACTTTTGTGTTGAATCAGTCTGATGTATTGAATTTGAAGTTTTAAAGTTTTTCTGTGTTTTAATTTTTTTTTATTTATATTTTTTGGATTTGGATTTTTATTTCGTTCTGTTGTCACATTTGGCCAATACCGAACATAATCTATCAGTCTGAACACTTGAAATATACGATTTATGTTGTCAAGGCAAGTGTTGTTAAGGGAATGGGCCGGATCGGTTTAAATACCTCTCATCCTTCTGACTCTCTTCATCATTTCATTTATAATTGCAGTACGAAACAGACCGAGGAACTGAATTTGTAAGCCTATTAGCCATGTGGGCTCCTGCATTATGGGTTTGAGCATCTACATTAAATCCTCATTGCTTGTGTCGACGTCTACAGTTTTAGAATTATTTTGTGTAATGAAAATATTTACGGATATATGTTTTCCTGGAAAAAAACAAACTAGACTTTTTGTTTTTCTATGCGCACTTAAGTTTCTTTCAGCCCAGAAAATAACTGTATTGAAATAAGGACACTGCAATCAATCAACAATTTATTAGCCTTACATTTCAAAGTAAATCATGAGAAATAATGCATTTTATTCATGAAAAAATAACACATTTTAAAGCTTGGGTTGAAATGAATCCATAATTTTCAAAGAACTGAGTAAAATAAAGTATTTAAATTCACTGTTTAAAGTATTTGGCCTTTATCCATATACAAAGAAAATAGTTTGCTCCCACACAGGTCATACGCTGTATTTGTTCGGTAATTCCTTAAACCCTCATTATTAATGAATATAATGCAACATATTTAAAAGAAAAAAGTAAGTCAGAATGAAACACAAGCAAACAGCCACTCAGTTCTGTGAAAGTAACCAGGGAAAAATAAGATGAATAAAATAATGACACAAGGTGACCCTCATGTCACATCTCATAGGGACAGTTCATTTCTGTACCAAAAGTTTTCCTTTTTCTCCAGTTCTTTCTCACTATTACAGGGTGGGAATTAGCCAGCCTTTATCGACACAAACCACACACAGTCAGTCTAAATAAAGCACTCAACAGCCTAATGAACCATGCCAGGGATTAAATAAGACACATCTCCAATGCTGAATAAAGTGTTGTCATGGTGTGAATGAACTCCCATAGGATAGATGAGATCCAATCATTGTTCTAAGACAAATACATGAGCTACCATGTGAGACATACAATGACACTTATATGACATTGAATACACAAATATAAAAATCCAAACATGCAGACCTGCCAGTCCCTCCAGCCTGTATTCTCAACAGCATGTAAGGAGACAACCACCACAGACACTGTAGCCCAACGAGATATTCAACTCTGTCTTGTTTACACGGAAAATTCAGCCTGTGTATTGTTGAAGCTGAAATGTGATGCTTTCTGAAGATATGTTAACACAGAACAAAGCTGTGATGAACCTCCTGTAGTCTGGAAGCAAAGAGAATGGGGAGCATGCAGGAGCATGCAGGTATCTGGGGACTCAAGAGAATCTGTAACTCTGTGGCACGTCATGATAAAGTGTGCAGCTGGTAAAAACAGTATCAGTACCAGGTTCAACTGAACTGTGAGCACCATCAGTGATAGGTACAAACCTATTTACAACAGTATCTTCAGTAAGTGCCAGAAAGGAACAGTAAAGAGCAGTATGGAACAGAAAAGAGCAGTGTGGAACAGGTCATAGTTATAAGCAGTAGTAATCAATGACTCACTGGGGTGTTCCTGCATGAGTGAAGCTCTATTCAGCTGGTGCAGGAACAGAGGGGAGCAGAAAAGTGATGTGTTACCACAGCAATGCCCCCCCCCCCACCCCACCCTGGTCATTCAGCATCAGCAAGGTTTTTCAGCAACAAAATGCCAAAAATGCACAATCTTTCTGCTTGATTTTGACAAACTAAAAGTAAATCCAGTGATGACTATCCTCTTTTAATATGTGTTTTAATTTGTTTTTTTTTTGTCTGATATAGAATCATCAAACACATAAAGAAACAAACACATTAATGTCTGCAGGTGGAAAAGAGTACTTGCTAGACTGGCCATATACTTCATACAGTGTAGGCTGAAGCTTCACTGAATTCTCACCACTGTTCCCAGTAACTGCCATCTGATCATACATGCAGTAAAACCCATTCCAGTGTACCGGCCACCATAGTTTCACTTTGCCAGGTCAGGATTTAAGTAACCATCCACTTAGCGGCAGGACACTGCGCCCATGATTTATACTTACAGATAACTGCAATCCCGTGAAACTCTCATGAGCAATGATCAACAATAAAATGATTTGAAAAACTGCCTCTGACCGTTTCCTCATTTCCACTTCCTGGTAAAATATGGCTGTGTCTATAAAGCAACCATTCATAGAGCAGCAAAGGCATGGTCAGAACCGTCTGCTCTGAGAGTCTACATAGATCTGCTGACAGAACGGTTCTTCTTATATGCAGCATACAGTGACAGGTCTCGCACATTACCCACATACACAAATATGTTCATTTTCCTAAGCAAAAGCAGCTCCGAGCTGTGCGCAATAATCATAAATGAAATAAGTGCCATAGTAAATGGGTTACTTCTATCTGTTCACTTAAAGCCCAGATGCTGTTTGGTATTAGACAGTTTGCAAAAAACAGGGTGGCCTGAGGAAGTGAGTGGTTTTGTTCCAACAGAATTATGCTGCCTTCTTATCAAACAGCATGGAAATATGTAGAAAAATACCATCATTGGACAATGAAGGTGTAAATATTAAAAGTGAGATATATTCAGTGAGGCAATGTTAACTCTAGGTAGTGATGAGTCACATTTCTGTAATGAACAGAAAACAAACCTTTGCTGTGCTGGGTTACTCAGACACTGGCCCTATCTTTGCTGTGCTGGGTTACACACACTGGCCCTCTCTTTGCTGCGCTGGGTTACTCACACACTGGCCCTCTCTTTGCTGCACTGGGTTACTCACACACTGGCCCTGTCTTTGCTGTGCTGGGTTGCTCTCACACTGGCCCTCTCTTTGCTGCGCTGGGTTACTCACACACTGGCCCTCTCTTTGCTGCACTGGGTTACTCACACACTGGCGCTCTCTTTGCTGCACTGGGTTACTCACACACTGGCGCTCTCTTTGCTGCACTGGGTTACTCACACACTGGCCCTCTCTTTGCTGTGCTGGGTTACTCACACACTGGCCCTATCTTTGCTGTGCTGGGTTACTCACACACTGGCGCTCTCTTTGCTGCACTGGGTTACTCACACACTGGCCCTCTCTTTGCTGCGCTGGGTTACACACACATTGGCGCTGTCTTTGCTGCACTGGGTTACTCACACACTGGCCCTCTCTTTGCTGCGCTGGGTTACTCACACACTGGCGCTCTCTTTGCTGCGCTGGGTTACTCACACACTGGCGCTCTCTTTGCTGCACTGGGTTACTCACACACTGGCGCTCTCTTTGCTGCGCTGGGTTACTCACACACTGGCGCTCTCTTTGCTGCACTGGGTTACTCACACAGAGGCGCTCTCTTTGCTGCACTGGGTTACTCACACACTGGCGCTCTCTTTGCTGCGCTGGGTTACTCACACACTGGCGCTCTCTTTGCTGCACTGGGTTACTCACACACTGGCCCTCCCTTTGCTGCACTGGGTTACTCACACACTGGCCCTCTCTTTGCTGCGCTGGGTTACTCACACACTGGCCATCCCTTTGCTGTGCTGGGTTACTCACACACTGGCACTCTCTTTGCTGCACTGGGTTACTCACACACTGGCCCTCTCTTTGCTGTGCTGGGTTGCTCACACACTGGCCCTCCCTTTGCTGTTCTGGGTTACTCAGACACTGGCCCTCTCTTTGCTTCACTGCCTTACTCACACACTGGCGCTCTCTTTGCTGCACTGGGTTACTCAGACACTGGCCCTCTCTTTGCTGTGCTGGGTTGCTCACACACTGGCCCTCCCTTTTCTGTTCTGGGTTACTCACACACTGGCCCTCTCTTTGCTGCGCTGGGTTACTCACACACAGGCCATCCCTTTGCTGCACTGGGTTACTCACACACTGGCCCTCTCTTTGCTGCGCTGGGTTACTCACACACTGGCACTCTCTTTGCCGCGCTGGGTTACTCACACACTGGCCCTCTCTTTGCTGCGCTGGGTTACTCACACACTGGCCCTCTCTTTGCCGCGCTGGGTTACTCACACACTGGCCCTCTCTTTGCTGCGCTGGGTTACACACACACTGGCCCTCTCTTTGCTGCACTGGGTTACTCACACAGAGGCGCTCTCTTTGCTGCGCTGGGTTACTCACACACTGGCCCTCTCTTTGCTGCGCTGGGTTACACACACACTGGCCCTCTCTTTGCTGCGCTGGGTTGGAACAGAGTCTTGTCCTTGTGTAAAATCCTTGAGAATCATGAGAAACAGAAACACCAAACTGTGGGATCAGAATAGCTCTTATACTCAGCACCGCATACAACTGTTTTATATTCATTTTTAATCACATAAACACAATATTAAGATATTGTTGTTCAAGTTCCTTTATCTAACTGGGTGTTTGCTGAGCGGTTGAGGGCAGCCATGAAATGTGTTTGTGCACAAAATGATCACGACAGAGAAGCCACAGCAGGAAGCAAATCCACCTCACACCTCACACCTCACACCCACCCCACACCTCACACCCATTTCACACCTCACACCTCACACCCATTTCACACCTCACACCCCACACCCACGCCACAGCCCACACCTCACACCCATTTCACACCTCACACTTCACACCCACCCCACAGCCCACTCCTCACACCCACTTCACA
>JAFBMS010000342.1:150000-194072 GCA_019788955.1 Albula glossodonta
GTGTGTGTGTGTGTGTGTGTATGTGTGTGTGAGTGTGTGTGTGTGTGTGTGTGTGTGTGTGTGTGTGTGTGTGTGTGTGTGTGTGTGTGTGAGTGTGTGTGTGTGTGTTAAGCAGGTGAAAGAGGCGGATGAGGGAAGATGTGTAAGGGTTCTGCACTTTAACGCACCTGTGCAGGTGATGATGACATCCACCTGACGGACGACCTCGTTCAGCTTGACCACCCTGAATCCATCCATGCTGGGAGGGCACAGGGCCACAAACAGGTCAGACCGTCACCATGGTGATTGGAAGAGTGCACCACCATGTTTTACAGCACTGAATTTCCACTTATGTGCAATACCATTTAAACACTTTACATATGAGTCACAGCCTTAACTGAACTTACCAAGTAAAATGCAATAAAGAAATTCCATACAGCTCAACAAACGTGTGAGCTAAAGTTAAATTCAGACTTCCAATGAAACAGGAAGCAGTCTGTGGGAAAGTGTCTGTCTTGACAGAGCTGTGTTTTGACCGTGGTTTGAACACTGACAGGCAAAGCCTGGGAAACCCCCAAACTCTTGCCAGTTTCTTTTCAGAGTCTTCAGAAAACACATTTCCCTGGAAGAAAACTGATCCTAGTGTATCTGAAGCCATGTTTAGTCTTTGTTTGGAATAAAATGAGCAGTGCACCAGTGAAATTAGTGTTGGGTACAGTCTCTGCCTGCAGTGGAACTGTACTTCCTGTTTCCTGTTTCTCACCAGGCCTGCAGAGCGCAGATAGGGTCAATCTCTGTGATGCAAACGATGGCTCCCAGTGCCTTCAGCGCTGTGCAGCATCCCTTCCCAACCTGCAGCACAGACACAGCACAGACTCAACACTGAAACAACACAGACTCAACACAGACACAGCACAGATTCAACACTGAAACAACACAGACTCAACACAGACACAGCGCAGTCTCAACACTGACACAACACAGAGTCAACACAGACTCAACGTTGACACAGCACAGACTAAACACTGACACAACACAGAGTCAAAACAGCCTCAACATTGACACAACACAGACTCAACACAGACACAGCACAGACTCAACACTGACACAACACTGACACAACACAGAGTCAACACAGTCACAGCACAGACTCAACACTGACACAACACAGAGTCAACACAGACTCAACATTGACACAACACAGACTCAACATAGACAGAGCACAGACTAAACACTGACACAACACAGACACAGCACAGACTCAACACTGACACAGCATTACATTACATTAAAGGACATTTGTTAGACGCTCTTATCCAGAACGACTTACAAGGCAAGCATTGACACAACACAGTTTCGATACTGACACAGTACAGACATAACACTGACACAGCACAGACACAGCACAGACTCAACAAACTGATTCAATAAGCAAGTTCCACACAAGGGGTTTTAAGACATAGGATCAGGGAGGTATCAGCTGAAACATGTTTTAAAACCACAGGCTCAATTTCCATGTGAGACTGCAGAAAAGTGGTTTCCAAATCACTTCACATCCTTAAAATGAGTTTCAGATCTACAGACACAGGGCAGATACAGACACAGGGCGAACACAGGCACAGGGCAGATACAGGGTAGTCACAGACACAGGGCAGTCACAGGGCAGACACAAACACAGGGCAGACACAGGGTAGATACAGACACAGGACAGACACAGTCACAGGGCAGACACAAACACAGGGCAGACACAGGGTAGATACAGACACAGGACAGACACAGACACAGGGCAGTCACAGGGCAGACACAAACACAGGGCAGACACAGGGTAGATACAGACACAGGACAGACACAGGCACAGGGCAGATACAGGGTATTTACAGACACAGGGCAGTAACAGGGCAGATACAGACACAGGGCAGACACAGACATTACTCACCTCTCCATAACCACAGACTACCACCTGCTTCCCACCGAACATCACGTCTGTGGTCCTCTTCAGGCTGCCGTAGGAAACGCAGGTGTGAGACACACAAGGGGAGGCAAGGGGGCACAGACATGAGGAGGGCACAGACACGGGGCGGCACAGACACGGGGGGGGCACAGACACGGGGAGGTGCAGGGACATGCGGGGAGGCGCTGGCGTGAGAGACATTGGGGAAGGTAGCGGGGAGAGGAGAGGCACGGGGCTCAGAGGCATGAGGCATAGGAACAGGGACGGTCTCTCACCCATCCAGGATGGACTCTCTGCAGCAGTACAGGTTGTCGAACTTCTGCTTGGTGACTGAGTCATTCACATTCATGGCAGGAACGCACAGCTTACCAGCCTTGGACAGCTGGTACAACCTGAGGGTCCACAGAGCAGAGGGGGAGAGGAGTTCTTTCTGTGTGCTGTGTGCTCTGATCAGTGACCCACCATGTGTTTCCACTCTGCCACACCTGCACAGCCAGGTCCCCATCACAGAGAAGCACTGAGAACTGCCATCACAGGGAAGCACTGAGCACTGCCCATCACAGAGAAGCACTGAGAACTGCCATCACAGGGAAGCACTGAGCACTGCCAATCACAGAGAGGCACTGAACACTGCCCATCACAGAGAAGCACTGAACACTGCCCATCACAGAGAAGCACAGAGCACTGCCCATCACAGAGAAGCACTGAGCTCTCCCATCACAGGGAAGCACTGAGCACTGCCCATCACAGAGAAGCACTGAGCACTCACATCACAGGGAAGCACTGAGCACTCCCCATCACAGAGAAGCACTGAGCACTGCCCATCACAGAGAAGCACTGAACACTGCCCATCACAGAGAAGCACAGAGCACTGCCCATCACAGAGAAGCACTGAGCACTCCCATCACAGGGAAGCACTGAGCACTGCCCATCACAGAGAAGCACTGAGCACTCACATCACAGGGAAGCACTGAGAACTCCCATCACAGAGAAGCACTGAGCACTCCCATCACAGAGAAGCACTGAGCACTGCCCATCACAGGGAAGCACTGAGCACTGCCCATCACAGAGTCACCTGTGCACCCCTGTGTAACACAGTCTCAGCTGTGCACACCTGAGTAACACAGTCTCACCTGTGCACACCCATAACACAGTCTCACCTGTGCACACCTGAGTAACACAGTCTCACCTGTGCACACCCATAACACAGGCTCACTTGCGCACACCTGCGTAATACAGTCTCACCTGTGCACCCCTGTGACGCTCTCCTCCACTATGCCCTGGATCTTCTTAAACATGTTGGGATACTTCTTATACACCCAGTGAGTCAGGTCCCCTCCATCATCCAGTATCTAACAACACACACACACACACACACTTTGAGAGTCACACAATCACACACACACTTTCAGAATCACACAAGCACACACACACACAAACACACTTTGAGTGTCACACAATCACACACACACTTTCAGAATCACACAATCACACACACACACACACACTTTCAGAATCACACAAACACACACACACACTTTCAGAATCACACAAATACACACACACTTTCTGAATCACACAAACACACACATACTCTCAGAATCACACACACACTCACACACACGCGCACTCACACTCTCACACACACACACACACACACACGCGCACTCACACTCTCACACACACACACACACACATTCAGATACATACAAAGTTGTGCACTTAAGCTCTGGCAGCAGAAGGCCCAGGTTCGAGGCATGGCAATTGCACTAGAGCAGGACTGACAAGCTCTCATGCGTCAGGGTTGCGGCTCTTACCATGTTGGCCTGCCAGCCCTGCTTATTCACACAGCGGTCAATGCACCACCAGAAATCATCCTCCGACTCCCCTTTCCAGGCAAACACAGCGACCCCTGCAGGTGGAAAAGAGCAAAGCACACACTGAGCAATACAACTCACACAGTCTCTACAGCCTCTCTACAGCACAACACACTGAACTACAGCCTCTCTACAGCACGACGCACTGAGCCACAGCCTCTCTACAGCACGACGCACTGAGCCACAGCCTCTCTACCGCACGACACACTGAGCTACAGCCTCTCTACAGCACAACACACTGAACTACAGCCTCTCTACAGCACAACGCACTGAGCTACAGCCTCTCTACCGCACGACACACTGAGCTACAGTCTCTCTACAGCACAACACACTGAACTACAGCCTCTCTACAGCACAACACACTGAACTACAGCCTCTCTACAGCACGACGCACTGAACTACAGCCGCTCTACAGCACGACGCACTGAGCTACAGTCTCTCTACAGCACAACGCACTGAGCTACAGCCTCTCTACCACACCACGCACTGAACTACAGCCTCTCTACCGCACAACGCACTGAGCTACAGTCTCTCTACAGCACAACACACTGAACTACAGCCTCTCTACAGCACGACACACTGAGCCACAGCCTCTCTACCGCACGACGCACTGAGCTACAGCCTCTCTACCGCATGGCGCACTGAACTACAGCCTCTCTACCACACGACGCACTGAACTACAGCCTCTCTACAGCACAACACACTGAGCTATAGTCTCTCTACAGCACAATGCACTGAGCTACAGCCTCTCTACAGTACGACGCACTGAGCTACAGCCTCTCTACAGCACGACGCACTGACCTACAGCCTCTCTACAGCACGACGCACTGAGCTACAGCCTCTCTACAGTACGACGCACTGAGCTACAGCCTCTCCACAGCACAACACACTGAGCTACACTTTCTCTACAGCATGACACACTGAACTACAGCCTCTCTACAGCACAACACACTGAGCTACAGTCTCTCTACAGCACAACGCACTGAGCTACAGTCTCTCTACAGCACAACGCACTGAGCTACAGCCTCTCTACCGCACGACACACTGAGCTACAGCCACTCTACAGCATGACACACTGAGGTACACTTTCTCTACAGCATGACACACTGAGCTACAGTCTCTCTACAGCACAACGCACTGAGCTACAGCCTCTCTACAGCACGACGCACTGAGCTACAGTCTCTCTACAGCACAACGCACTGAGCTACAGCCTCTCTACCGCACGACACACTGAGCTACAGCCGCTCTACAGCATGACACACTGAGGTACACTTTCTCTACAGCATGACACACTGAGCTACAGTCTCTCTACAGCACAACGCACTGAGCTACAGCCTCTCTACAGCACGACGCACTGAGCTACAGCCGCTCTACAGCATGACACACTGAGCTATAGTCTCTCTACAGCATGACGCACTGAGCTACAGCCTCTACTCAGGCTGCAGTGAGACACACTGAACTACAGCATGACACAGTGTCTGTACTCAGGCTGCAGTGAGACACACTGAACTACAGCATGACACAGTGTCTGTACTCAGGCTGCAGTGAGACACACTGAACTACAGCATGACACAGTGTCTGTACTCAGGCTGCAGTGAGACACCTCGGCTGCAGAACTTTAATTGTACCTTTATGACTTTTGGTTCCATCTTTTTACTGCCAACACTGAGCCAGAGGTAGAAAGTGTCCAAGTTTGCACATTGTAATTTTCTCATACAACAAAACTTATTTTTATATTCTCTACAGAAGGAAATGTTTGTGGGTTTTTAAGACTGAGACTGCAGTTTTAAGATATTTGAAAAAATACATGTTATATAATGTTAATATATCAACAAAAATATAACTTTTACAACAGCTTAAATTTACTGCAGACATGCAGACACCCACACACAGACACTCACACACACACACGCACGCACGCACGCACACACACAGGCGCACGCACACACACACACACACACTCCTCACCAGTCTCTGAGAGTGCTGCAGCCACTTCGTTCTGTGTAGAGTAGATGTTACAGGCTGTCCAGCGACACTCTGCTCCCAGAGCCACCAGAGTCTCAATCAGCACCTGGAGGAGCAGGGCCCCACACACGCGTGAGTCTGTGTGTGTGTGAGTGAGTGTGTGTGTGTGTGTGTGTGTGCGCCTGTGTGTGTGTGTGTGTGTGTGAGTGTGTGTGCGTGTGTGTGTGTGCGCGTGTGTGTGTGTGTGTGTGTGTGCGTGCGTGTGTGTGTGTGCGAGTGTGTGTGTGTGTGTGAGTGTGTGTGAGTGTGTGTGAGTGCGTCTGTGTGAATGAGTGTGTTTATGTGTGTGTGTGATTGAATGCGTGAGTGTGTGTCAGTTTGTGTGTGTGTGTGTGTGATGCTCACTGCAGTCTGGGCGGTGATGTGAGTGCACCCCACGATTTTGGCTCCTGCGAGCGGCTTCTCCCCCTGAGCTCTCTTCCTGAGAGATATCAGCGCAGACATGTCTGAGAGAGGGGGAGAGGAGGAGAAGGGATGGAGGAGAAGGGGACAGGAGGAGAGGAAGAGAGGAGGACAGAAATGATTAAAAAGGATGAGGTCATGTCCACATGTGACAGCACACAGCACAATCTGCTTACCGCTGAATGGAGTGTATTTCTGCCCCCTGCAATCTGCAGTATTTCAGCTGACTGTTGAGCCCAGGCGGCAGCAGCAGTACACACTGAGCTACTCAACACCAGCTGGAGAGCAGGTCAGTCCACACTGAGCTACTCAACACCAGCTGGAGAGCAGGTCAGTCAACACTGAGCTACTCAACACCAGCTGGAGAGCAGGTCAGTCCACACTGAGGTACTCAGCACCAGCAGGACAGCAGCTCAGTCCACACTGAGGTACTCAACACCAGCTGGAGAGCAGGTCAGTCCACACTGAGCTACTCAACACCAGCTGGAGAGCAGGTCAGTCAACACTGAGCTACTCAACACCAGCTGGAGAGCAGGTCAGTCCACACTGAGGTACTCAGCACCAGCAGGACAGCAGCTCAGTCCACACTGAGGTACTCAGCACCAGCAGGACAGCAGCTCAGTCCACATTGAGCTACTCAGCACCAGCAGGACAGCAGCTCAGTCCACACTGAGCTACTCAACACCAGCTGGAGAGCAGGTCAGTCCACACTGAGCTACTCAGCACCAGCAGGACAGCAGCTCAGTCCACACTGAGCTACTCAGCACAAGCTGGAGAGCAGATCAGTCTACACTGAGCTGCTCAACACCAGCTGGAGAGCAGGTCAGTCCACACTGAGCTACTCAACACCAGCTGGAGAGCAGGTCAGTCCACACTGAGCTACTCAACACCAGCTGGAGAGCAGGTCAGTCCACACTGAGGTACTCAGCACCAGCAGGACAGCAGCTCAGTCCACACTGAGCTACTCAGCACCAGCAGGACAGCAGCTCAGTCCACATTGAGCTACTCAGCACAAGCTGGAGAGCAGATCAGTCTACACTGAGCTACTCAACACCAGCTGGAGAGCAGCTCAGTCCACACTGAGCTACTCAATACCAGCAGGACAGCAGGTCAGTCAACACTGAGCTACTCAACACCAGCTGGAGAGCAGCTCAGTCCACACTGAGCTACTCAACACCAGCAGGACAGCAGGTCAGTCCACACTGAGCTACTCAACACCAGCTGGAGAGCAGCTCAGTCCACACTGAGCTACTCAACACCAGCTGGAGAGCAGCTCAGTCCACACTGAGCTACTCAACACCAGCTGGAGAGCAGGTCAGTCCACACTGAGCTACTCAGCAACTGCAGGACAGCAGGTCAGTCCACACTGAGCTATTCAACAACTGCGGGAGAGCAGCTCAGTCCACACTGAGCTACTCAGCACCTGTACTCAGGCTGGACTGACCTGCTGTCCAGTTTAATGGCTGCAGCTTTGGGGTGAAAATCCACACACAAATGACTAACTGGTTACTAATTGTGATATAATGCTTGTGAAGAGGAGAAACATCCCATAATGGGGGCTCCTCCAAGTTAACTGATGGGCTACCTTGCTCAGCGATCTCGATCTCCCGGCGGCCGAACTCTGCCTGTTTGATGTTCTTGACGCAGAAGTCGCTGGAGCCCCTGGAGTTGAGCTGAGTTTTGTCTCGGGGCGATGTCTCATCGTCTGAGCTGTCCGTGTAGGAGGCAGCTGCAGAGAGGACAAAGGTCAGGGCCACATGCAACACAGCAGCGGTGTACCTGAGACAGGTGGAAGTGGAATTATGTACCTAAGACAGGTAGAGCTGTGTACCTGAGACAGGAGGGTGCAGAGCTGTGTACCTGAGACAGGAGGGTGCAGAGCTGTGTACCTGAGACAGGAGGGTGCAGTACCTGAGCTGTAGCTGTCGGTGGAGGACTGTGAGATGGAGCGGGAGAGTGAGCGCCGCCCTGCCTTGGTGGGGTACTTGCTGAATTCCTGCTTCTCCTCTGGGTTTGCAAACTGGATCTGCTGTGTAAACAGATCAAACACACACCATCACACTGGTTCACACACAAACACACACACACACACACCATCACACTGGATTACAATACATTACAGGCATTTGGCAGACGCTCTTATCCAGAGCGACTTACAACACACTGGATCTCACACACACACACACACACACACACACACACACACACACACACACACCATCACACTCACACACATACACGCACACTCACACACACTGGACATACACACACACTCACACACACACACACACATACATACACACACACACACACACACACACACCCATACACACACACACACACACACACACACACACACACACACACCATCATACTGGATCACACATACACACACCATCTCATTGGATCACACATACACACACACACCATCACACTGGATCACACAGAAGGTTCTGGAGAAAGAGACAGAAATGTGACATGCTGTGTAAATGGGCATCAGGTTCAGAAAGGAGAGAAAGTTTTACATTTCAGATGATATCAATGATTTTTCAATGTAATTGCAATAATTACACCAGGTCCTCTTATCATGTCATTTTTAATATGAGGTGTTTATTTAAGACATTCTGAGAGTTTATCTTCTTGATGAGAGCTTCATTCAGCCTGTTTCTCAGTCATATCCACTGTACCCCAGCACTGAGACAGACATTACCACACCAGGGTGAAATGATATGCTGTGTAACTCCTTAGAAACCTACACGCAGATGAAGAGCTTTTTGAGTTTACTGCAAACAGCCACAGAGACGGCAGAGTTTACACAGAAAACACCCCCCCCCTCCCCCCCGTCCCGCATGGACAGCCTGTCATAAACACCAACAACATTTCACTGTGCATTTAATATCCAACACTGATCAAACACTCATATCCACACTAATATCCACACTCATACCCACACTAATATCTACACTAATATCTACACTAATATCCACACTAATATCTACACTAATATCCACACTCATATCCACACTAACATCTACACTAATATCCACACTAATATCCACACTCATATCCACACTAACATCTACACTAATATCCACACTAATATCCACACTAATATCTACACTAATATCCACACTAATATCTACACCAATATCCACACTAATATCTACACTAATATCTACACTAATATCCACACTAATATCTACACTCATATCCACACTAATATCTACACTCATATCCACACTAATATCTACACTAATATCCAGACTAATATCTACACTAATATCCACACTAATATCCACACTAATATCTACACTAATATCCACACTAATATCTACACTCATATCCACACTAATATCTACACTAATATCTACACTCATATCCACACTAATATCTACACTAATATCCACACTAATATCTACACTAATATCCACACTAATATTTACAGTCATATCCACACTAATATCCACACTAATATCTACACTCATATCTACACTAATGTCTACGCTCATATCCACACTAATATCCACAGGGAGGCACAGAGCAACGCTGGAGTCCAAATACCGTGGTACCTGAGCTATCTCACCCTGGAGACAGGTGAGTGTACGCACGGTATCTGCAGTGCCAGGGGCATTAACTTCTGCCCGTGAAACTCCAGTACGGATCCACCAAATCCGGCTCCAGGTCCTCCAGTTGCAAAGTGAATCGATCTTGAGACAGTAAATCCTGAGATGCAGTGACTCATATGTCCGGTTCATTCTGAGTGTGAACTTCACCCAAACCTGCAGAGGGGTGCCTCTCTGCCCTGAGACCTGCGCAGGCACCCAGGGAGAGAGGAATCTGCCAGCCTACTATCTTTAGCAACCAAACCAGTGAAGGCATCTGACTGTTTGACCTTTGACACCACGAAAGTTCATACAGCGACCTGCCCTGCAGGGGTGCCCCCGATCACTGGGGGCTCCTCAAAAGCTTCAGCTCCACGGAAATGTGCAGATGGCCCTGGGGGCAGTTTCACAGTGATGCCCCTGAGATGAGGGCAGTTTCACAGTGATGCCCCTGAGATGGGGGCAGTTTCACAGTGATGCCCCTGAGATGAGGGCAGTTTCACAGTGATGCCTCTGAGATGGGGGCAGTTACAGTGATGCCTCTGAGATGGGGGCAGTTTCACAGTGATGCCCCTGAGATGGGGGCAGTTTCACAGTGATGCCCCTAAGATGGGGGCAGTTTCACAGTGATGCCCCTGAGATGGGGGCAGTTTCACAGTGATGCCTGAGATGGGGGCAGTTTCAGTGATGCCCCTGAGATGGGGGCAGTTTCACAGTGATGCCCCTGAGATGGGGGCAGTTTCACAGTGATGCCCCTAAGATGGGGGCAGTCTCACAGTGATGCCCCTGAGATGGGGGCAGTTTCACAGTGATGCCTCTGAGATGGGGGCAGTTACAGTGATGCCTCTGAGATGGGGGCAGTTACAGTGATGCCCCTGAGATGGGGGCAGTTTCACAGTGATGCCCCTGAGATGGGGGCAGTCTCACAGTGATGCCCCTGAGATGGGGGCAGTTTCACAGTGATGCCCCTGAGATGAGGGCAGTTTCACAGTGATGCCCCTGAGATGGGGGCAGTTTCACAGTGATGCCCCTGAGATGAGGGCAGTTTCACAGTGATGCCCCTGAGATGGGGGCAGTTTCACAGTGATGCCCCTGAGATGAGGGCAGTTTCACAGTGATGCCCCTGAGATGAGGGCAGTTTCACAGTGATGCCCCTGAGATGAGGGCAGTTTCACAGTGATGCCCCTGAGATGGGGGCAGTTTCACAGTGATGCCCCTGAGATGAGGGCAGTTTCACAGTGATGCCCCTGAGATGAGGGCAGTTTCACAGTGATGCCCCTGAGATGGGGGCAGTTACAGTGATGAGGCTGCTCTGTTGCCTGTAGGTGGAGAGTTGATGGTAAACACAGGAACGTGGTTCTCAGTAATGAGACGTGAGTGAAAGGTAAATTTCCATCACTTCACCTGGGTGATGAGAGGTGATGCGGCCGGAGTACCATATAGGAGTTTCTATAGAGGGCCCCACTACAGCACAGAAATGTCCCGTCTGGAGTGGTGCTGTAAGACCCTTCCCCTGTTACCTTACAGCGTAACACAGAAACACACACACACACACACACACACACACACATACACACACACACACACACACACACACATACACACACACACACACACACAGAATCAAGCTCTCTCACACACACTCACACACACAGAATCAGGCTCTCTCACACACACTCACACAGACACATAAACGCAGACTCACCTGGTCCTCCACAGCAGTCGCTCTGTCCTCCTGCATGGCTGCAGCTCCTGTGCAGAGTGTCCCTCACACACTGCCAGAATAATCACCCACACCAGGGGCAGGGCCTGTCTCACACACACACACCCACCCAAGGGGCAGGGACTGCCTCACGCCCATGCCAGGTGCAAGGCCTGTCTCACACACACACACACACACATCCACCCCAGGGGCGGGGCCTGTCTCACATACACACAAACACCCCAGGTGCAGGGCCTGTCTCACACACACACAAACACACACACCCACCCCAGGTGCAGGGCCTGTCTCACACACACACACACACACACACACACCCACCCCAGGGTCGGGGCCTGCCTCACACCCACCCCAGGGGACTGACTGCAGTGTGAGGGTGGGCGTGGGCGTGTTGAGCCCACCTGCGCTGGAGGCACGCTGGCAGCACTGATCTCATGGATCTGCCACAGACTCCAGCTTACAGCCCACTTCCCCAGAGCTGATCTACTCGCTCTGCCTCTTCTACTTCACTGCAGGGTGACTGGTCTGAACTACATTTTGCTGAGACAGATAACCAGATCATCTCTCTGGCATGAATGAAGCCCCCTGCGGTCAGTCTCTATGGATATTAAAGCGTTTGGCTTGCTTTATTACAGACACCACAACAACCAGAGGCTTCTCTGCTAGAGCTCCAATGGCACAGAACAGCGATGGGGACACTGAGATATACGAGACGCTCCCCGTATTTCCAGCGCTCACAGGACCGTGGCGGCTGGCTGCTGTTGTGTGTGAGGCCCAAACAGGCAGATAGGGGAGGACAGCCCACCTCCCACACACCACCACAACCTTCACCTGCTCCTTCAGTTTACAAAACAGCACAGGTGACAGGTGGCTGAGTCCTGCCCCGCTATAAATGCAGTAGCTCGTAGCCTGACGCAGGGCATCCACACAGACACATTCACACCATTAATCACGTTATCCTCTCTCACACATGATGTCTGCTTCCTGAGGGCCAGCCGGTCTCCAACCTGGCTTACATAACAGACGGCAGCCGACGTTCCTGTTGAAACATTCAAGCAGAGGAGTGTCACACCTGTGGCCCACTGACAGGTACTGCAGCAACCACCAGGGTCTAGGAATAATGGGATAGCTTGCCAGGGCAGAGGAAAATGAGAGTCGGTGGAGAAATATAAAGTTTTAAGTGTTATTGGCATTTTTACTAGGCATTATGGGATGGATTTGGGCTCAGAGCTGTGACACTGAGACTATGTTTCTTTCTCACCTCAGCCATGAAGCCACAGCACAAACACCAGCCCTGTGGATTGTTACCTTCTTAGACCTTACATGACTGTGTTTTAATGAGGGTGGGGAAACTGTCTGTAATATTGCTTAATCCCTTCACACAGTGCAGCACTGGATCCAAACCTAGTGGCAGACCCACAGGAACGTCCTCCCTCACACTCAGGTAAGAGGAGGCAATAGCTCAGCCACAGGTTCCATTTGCTTTTGGTCGCCATGGTAACGGCAGCCCAGGGAACGGCATTGAGCAGTGACCTTGCTGGATGGTGCTGGCTCAGGTATGGCTGCCTGTGTTTGTCTTACTGGCAGAGACTAACACCGTCCTTAGGTCCTCAGTGAAACAGCGGGGGTCCGGTGCCACTATTCTGCCACTCTCTTTGATCTGGTGCCTGTGTGTGTGTGTGTGTGTGTGTGTGTTAATGGTCTGGTGCCAGTGTGTGTCCGCGAGTGTGTGTGTGTGTGTGTGTGTGTGCACACATTAATGGTCTGATATGGACTCTGTGAGCATGCATTAGCACATACCCACTCAGTTGTCACTCAGCCTGTGATCCCCAGATTCAGCCAGCAAACAGAAACAGGCCCAATCGTGACACGTCTCAAGGACAAACTGGCTTTTTCAGAGAGGAGGGAGAGCTCTGGCGTTACGCTGCCACTCCAGCCCTGCGTGCCCGCACAACATGATCCCGATCTCAGCTCCACAGCGACGGCGAGCCGGGCCGCACGGAGCCCAGAGGGACAGATTATGTCATCATTATGTCGTCTCATGCAGCTGCTGACGTGAGCGCCCACCAGCCCCCCCCCCCACCGCACGGGTATACGCACATCTACAGCAGCCGGAGACGTCGGAGAGATCTGCGTGTGAGCAGATTACATAAAGTGTGCAATTTCCACCATTATATTATCTAACAATCCTCTGCATTCGGCTGTGTGGTTCTGGAGACTGCAGAAACCTACGGCTGTGTTGGGTAACAAGACTGTGAGTCACCCTGTGCCGCTTCACTGAGCGCAGACACGCAGCAAACTGCAGCCAAGCAGTTGCCATGCAGCAAACAGCTAACATGCTGCAAATGTGTGCACTTTAAGTAATAATATTATATTACATAATAACATAATATAAACATAAACATATTTACACTACAAAGTAAACAGAAATATAATAACATATAATATGGCTCCTACACTATGATTTACACAGAACTGCCACCGAAGGACTTAAGTTAGCAGGTTCTGTTCCTGCTAGTGAAATCGCAAATGAAATCATTGCTAACTCTATTTTGCACTGACTTCACTAAGCCCCTCTCCTGGTTTTAATCGAGGGAAGTGTCTGCTGCAGCAGGCTGATTTGGAGGCTCTGAATGGCAGCATACACCGAAGGCCTGAGTGAGAGAGGGTGGGTGTAGCAGGGCCTGAATGAGAGAGGGTGGGTGTAGCAGGGCCTGAGTGAGAGAGGGTGGGTGTAGCAGGGCCTGTGCAAAAACACAAACACTCCTCATTCACTCCACTGACTCCATTTGAAATCAAATTGAGACTATCCAGAGATTTCAGCCAACCTTAATCATAGATGACAAAAATGATACACTCATTTCAGGGCGAGGGAAACATGACAGATGGAGGAGGTGTGGCTCTGTGAGATGACTGACAGCACAAAGGATGAGTGAGATCACAGTGAAGACTTCTCAGCTCTCATTCTTTTTAAAAACTGCAGCACTCATATGCAAGGGATTTGGGTTGATTCAGCCAGCAGCAGAGAGAATGTCCGTATCTAACTCACAGAAAAGCACAGTGAATCTGCTGCAGAATCTGAGCACTATTCAGAATGAAATACTCTCAAACAGTGCTTTTTTAGCCATCACAGAACCGCACACACAGATTTACTCAAAGAACCGCACACACAGACTCTCTCACAGAATCGCACACACAGACTCACTCACAGAACCGTACACACAGACTCACTCACAGAACCGCACACAGACTCACTCACAGAACCGCACACAGACTCACTCACAGAACCACACACACAGACTCACTCACAGAACCACACACACAGACTAACTCACAGAACCGCACACAGACTCACTCACAGAACCACACTCACAGAACCACACACACAGACTAACTCACAGAACCGCACACACAGACTCACTCACAGAACCACACACACAGACTAACTCACAGAACCGCACACACAGACTCACTCACAGAACTACATGCAGACTCACTCAGAGAACCGAACACAGATTCACTCACAGAACCGTACACACAGATTCACTCACAGAACCGCACACACAGATTCACTCACAGAACCGTACACACAGATTCACTCACAGAACCGCACACACAGATTCACTCACAGAACCGCACACACAGACTCATTCACAGAACTGCACTCACAGAACTGAACACACACCCTCACTGAACCCAAGCAGACTCACAGGAGATGTGTTGCATAACGAACTGAGAGCAGCCTAGCAGCAGAGACCCTCCCACACATTTAGCAGGTCACCATCCACAGACCCACTCTAAACCACAGACCCACTCTAAACTACAGAATGAGCTATGGAACTTGGAGGAGTCAAACCCATCCACCGGCTGATAACGCCCTGAACCCAACAGCCTCAGCTCCACTGGCTGATAATGCCCTGAACCCAACAGCCTCAGCTCCACCGGCTGATAACGCCCTGAACCCAACAGCCTCAGCTCCATCGGCTGATAACGCCCTGAACCCAACAGCCTCAGCTCCACCGGCTGATAACGCCCTGAACCCAACAGCCTCAGCTCCATCGGCTGATAACGCCCTGAACCCAACAGTCTCAGCTCCACCGGCTGATAACACCCTGCATGGCTGTGGTGCCTGACAGGGGTGGTTCTCTGACAGGGACGGGTCAGGTCAGGCAGGTCTGCAGTATCACAGCCCCTCTCAGGCACTTCTCTGATCCGCTCTGACTGATCTGGCTGCTAGCCCATTCTACAGGCTAATTCAGTGTTTGGCTCAATGTGCAGGTTCCTCTAAAGTGTAAAAACCTGAAGCTCACTCCAAGAAGAGCATCAGCAGGTGGTGGACCAGCAGGGGGCACTCTTGCACCCGAACTGTGTAACAGAGCACACTCCCAATTCAGTCACATATGCGTGTGCTGCATTAGATGCCAGTCCTCCGAATTAAGACCACAGTATGTAATAAAGGACAGACCCCTGAGACAGGACGTCCTCCCAGCTCCTGCTCTGGGTCGGAGAGAGTAAGGCTGCATGACTGAGTTCACTGGCGGGACAGCCTATTTCTTTAGACAGATCCTGGATCAGTTTTCCCCTTTCAATACCCTGACCTTATCCATTATGATCTCAAAGGCAAAACTGATCCCAGATCAGCACTCATAGTCTGGTATGCTTTATACCTGGGCTCGTTATTAAGGCCAGTGGGTGACTCAGCCACGGAGAGCAGGGCCGACACCACCGACCGATCCACCCATCCCACACACACAATGTCTACGCGTCAGTGCCAGCGTCTGCTACCTGATTAACTCCTCCAGCAGCTGACCCTGACCAGAGTATTGCCGTATTTATACCTTCTTGAAATCAGCAGTCAGGCTCACTGTGAGCTAACACTGAAACCCGCTCATCAAAAACAAATTAAAAATAACCATTAACACAAGAAACGATATGGTCACATGACATGTTAGAGCCAATGTTGGCCATAACACATGCCAACTGTCAGTAACAGCGAAGGCCAAATGAACTTAAATTGTAAATTAACTGCACTGCTTATTAAGGTGTTGCATTTGTTGTACTACTGCTACAACGTGTCACTACGGCCTGCGCTCGGTTGGGTTTACGTTACCATCAGTGCCATTCTCACTGCCATTTGAGGAATACCTTTTAAAACCTTACCAAAATTAATAAACGTGACAACAGCACAAAATGTCCCTTGGTGGTGACACTAAAATGTTAGGCAATGGAAAATGTTAGACTCCAACTACAACTGACGTGTGGCGCACAACAAGATCCAGACTGGGTTTATAATGTACATAAATCATGCACATAACAAATCTAACCATTAAGAGAGATTTAAAAAGATTATCCCTATCATTTATAAATATTTATGTTTGAATGTATTGCAGTAAATCTCAACATTTAACTAATTTTGCACCTTATTGTTTTGTTGGAGATTCCTGTATTTGAGCCACCCGGAACAAACAAAATCTTTAGAACGGATCTAAATGGACGTGCAGTGTAGTAATGAGACGCGATAGATGAACGGTTGGCGCAGAACTTCTAGCACAGTGAGTGTCAAGATAGATTAGGGATGCATGTTTTCATATCAATGTGCTCAGCTAACAACCTCAAGCTGGAGCGAAAACAGAGTACAGTATGGCCGGCCACGAGCACTGGGGTGGCCTTTCCACATTCACCCACAAAGGGGCAGAAATACTTTAAGAGTTTTCCTCACCGGCGAAGGTACGTCACTGGTAAGTGTGCAGCAGCCAGTCCATTGCAATAAGTGAGCACATTCAGGTACCGTCTAAAAGTCTCTCTCTCTCTCTCACACACACACACACACACACACACACACACACACACACACACACACACACACACACACACACACACACACACACACAACAGGAACATGCAGCATACAATTCTGGGAAAATTTAAAATTGTTCGTTTTCTTTAAATGAATTATTATTGTAGTTTTTCATTTGCTAGCTGGCAAAGGGCGACTGTCTATGGTCCTTTAACCTCTACTTAACCTATGTAACTTCCAGGGTCCAGACGTGGCAATTTCATTGCTACTTGGCTGGAAAGCAGGTGCAAAACTAAAACTTTCGTGTCACCTGAAAATAAAGTAACAATGGAAATATATTAATAAAAGTTAAAGACGGCTGAAAAGCAAGGCCGTTTAATTTAGTAGCTGGTTCTAATATCTAATCAGCTACTAAAGACCTAGGACCTAGGACATTGTTCGGACGCAGGTCTCTAAGTGCTGGCTTCTAGCTGCGGAACCAATAATGCAGTCCTGGGAGGTTCGGTCCATCGTGTTAACAAACCACTTACCTTTTTGACAGACTTGTGTGAGGGAAGCGCGGTGAATGCGGCGGACAGTTCTCCCATGTTCATGTCGCTGTTCTTACTCACTGTCATCACTGAATACTTCTCCGCCACATTCTCGCTCTCTTTTACTTCTTTACTGGCCTGCTTCATCTCCAGCTTCCCGTCTCCCACATCCGACATTGCTATCTACTGTTTTGAGATGGCTAAAGTATGTAAAATATGGTTCGGCAGCCTCTGAGTACTGGCTGGTAAATATGAGTGGCCACTTGGACTGGTCACCTTGTCCTCTTTTGGTTTGAGAGCTTAACCATTAGCAAGAAACCGCTTACACTGATACGCAATTTATGTCGCAACAAATGCACAGTTGCCGGCTATTTTTCTAAAGCGGCGATTCTGTATTACAGTGTGTTCTTTCCGATATTACTGTAGCAGACGCAGCCTTTCCAGCAGCCGTACCCGCTACTATCGCTATGACAGCAGATCAATGCAGTGGCGGCGGGTGGGCGGTCCGTTTGGGCAGTCACCTAAACGCGTGGGCGGGGAGTGGGAGGGGCTTGCAGCCTGTTGCCTTGCGCCTCACGGTTGCCATGTTGCCTCCAAACGCATCGCTCGAGCGGTAACCATGAGTCTTAACCGGAAAATTTCCATCACCTTCTTTTGACCCCTTGCGCAAGTAAAAAAAAAAGAATAAAAACGGACACGACGACCATAATTTAGATTATTTTTTAATTTCATGGACCATAACTTCCCCTGTACTGTCACTATATTTTGAAAAGAAAAGAATTTACTACAGAGCAGAACAACTAAAACAGCTTGTGAGGCCAACATGAAACAAATTTTAAAACATCTCCATTATATGCAAGACTGATACTACATTAGGGGAATAGAAATTAAATATGTATATAACAAGTAAAAGAGATGTGTCCAACAGAAAGATATAAATGAAAAATCCAAGCCACCATGCATACACACAGTGCATCAAAACATTTTTCATTGTTTTCTGTGCAATAAAATTCACCACTGTAGTCCAGTTTCTTCCCACTGCTCATCTTCAAACACATCTAGAAACACACAATACAGGCAAAAAGTGCACAGCCAAAGGCTGATGTTCTGCTGGGTTATAGCCAAAGGCTGATGTTCTGCTGGGTTATAGCCAAAGGCTGATGTTCTGCTGGGTTATAGCCAAAGGCTGGTGCTTTGCTGGGTTATAGCCAAAGGCTGGCGCTTGCTGGGTTCTAGCCAAAGGCTGGCGCTTGCTGGGTTCTAGCCAAAGGCTGGTGCTCTGCTGGGTTATAGCCAAAGGCTGATGTTCTGCTGGGTTATAGCCAAAGGCTGATGTTCTGCTGGGTTATAGCCAAAGGCTGGTGCTCTGCTGGGTTATAGCCAAAGGCTGGTGCTTTGCTGGGTTCTAGCCAAAGGCTGGCGCTTGCTGGGTTATAGCCAAAGGCTGTTGCTTTGCCGGGTTATAGCCAAAGGCTGGCGCTTTGCTGGGTTATAGCCAAAGGCTGGTGCTCTGCTGGGTTATAGCCAAAGGCTGATGTTCTGCTGGGTTATAGCCAAAGGCTGGTGCTCTGCTGGGTTATAGCCAAAGGCTGGTGCTTTGCTGGGTTATAGCCAAAGGCTGGCGCTTGCTGGGTTCTAGCCAAAGGCTGGTGCTCTGCTGGGTTATAGCCAAAGGCTGTTGCTTTGCCGGGTTATAGCCAAAGGCTGGCGCTTTGCTGGGTTATAGCCAAAGGCTGGTGCTCTGCTGGGTTATAGCCAAAGGCTGATGTTCTGCTGGGTTATAGCCAAAGGCTGGTGATTTGCTGGGTTATAGCCAAAGGATGGTGCTCTGCTGGGTTATAGCCAAAGGCTGGTGCTTTGCTGGGTTATAGCCAAAGGCTGGCGCTTGCTGGGTTCTAGCCAAAGGCTGGTGCTCTGCTGGGTTATAGCCAAAGGCTGTTGCTTTGCTGGGTTATAGCCAAAGGCTGGCGCTTTGCTGGGTTATAGCCAAAGGCTGTTGCTTTGCTGGGTTATAGCCAAAGGCTGGTGATTTGCTGGGTTATAGCCAAAGGCTGGTGCTCTGCTGGGTTATAGCCAAAGGCTGGTGCTTTGCTGGGTTATAGCCAAAGGCTGGCGCTTGCTGGGTTCTAGCCAAAGGCTGGTGCTCTGCTGGGTTATAGCCAAAGGCTGTTGCTTTGCTGGGTTATAGCCAAAGGCTGATGTTCTGCTGGGTTAAATCTGTTGCTGTGAGTCAGTCTGCACTGGTGCCACTGATGCCCCTGTGCTGCTTCAATGCATTATGGGAAACTGAACTCCTCATGCTGTTAAGTGACCTGGGATGGGTCACACACAACCCTGCCCGTGCGCTCTACACACAAGAAAACACTATGGACTATACGAGGAAACAGGGGAAAAACCTTCGGATCTTCTCTAACCTGAAAACTTGCGACCTGGGTGGCACGGACCTGGGCGGCAAGGACCTGGGCGGCACGGACCTGGGCAGCAAGGACCTGGGCGGCACGGACCTGGGTGGCATGGGCCTGGGCAGCAAGAACCTGGGTGGCACGGACCTGGGTGGCACAGGCCTGGGCAGCAAGGACCTGGGCGGCACTGACCTGGGCAGCACGGACCTGGGCAGCCAATCAGCAGCCCCATGGCACAGGCCTGACTGTTGCTGTTTAATATAATGTATGGCTATTGCAGTGAAGCAATGGGCAGACATATGAAAGCAGAGATTCCTGCTGTTCACCTTTAAGGCAAACCCGTTGAGCTGCTCTTCAACTTGATTTAATGCTATTTACCACCATCTAGTGGGGAAATGTGAGGAAAAACATGCTCACTCTGAGCAAGAGAGATGGTGAGTGAATGAGTGAGTGAGGGAGTGAGTGAGTGAAGGACAACAATATTTCTATACCTTCCCTTCCACAGCTACTGAAAAATTCCAAGCCTGTGCCATGTGACAGTTCTCAGTAATTGGGTTAAATGGTCCAGTCGGAGGATAAATCCAATCCACTGCAAAATGCTTTCACCCTGAGGGAATGTGTGGACCCAAAGTGGCAGGCAACTGCTCTGAACACAGGAGGTCAGATACCAGCCCTGCAGAGAACGTTCCTCACACAGCCTTACCATCCCCGCTGAGCCTCTGGGACGAGCACAGGGCCGCATCATTACATTACTGAGCTTTAAATAACCAGCAGAGAGCTTCCCCAGCTCAGCCCTATGGCCAGATTCAGCCACACTGCTGCCTCTGAGGGCGCTGGTCTCAGTCACCTAATCTAACCATCATGATTGATTTCAGGACTGATAACACAGCGAGCACCCACAGACAGCAGAAACTGGGAGTACTGGCACACAGAATGGGTTGTGTGTGCTGCACAGTGCAAAGCAGCAGAGCTGGTGCAGGTAAGTCACACCACCGTACTCCTGACAGCCCAACAAGCTTGGAAAAAAATGAAAACCAGAATAAGCTTTGGAACTCAGATCAAAGTTTGACAGCACCTACTATTCACTCACAGTTGCAGACACATATGCGCACGCACATGCACGCACACTTACACACTTTTTTTTTTGCTTTTAGTAGTCCATCGTGTTTAATCATGACTTCCTCTTCTGCTTTCAATTAAGAGTCCTTTGATGACTGTAGTGTCCAATTCGCGGCACAAACTGCCCACTGCAGACAGAACACACAAAGGCTGGTGGGGTGAGTGCTGTCTGACACTTACGCCTTCGTTCCCGCTTTTTTTGACATGGTGTTGTTATTGCTGCCTCAAGATGTTGCAGGCTGTGTTGACAGTGTTGTTTCCAGATTGTTCGTTCTCTGGTAAGCTTTTCCAAGCTTGCTGGATCACCGCTACAATTCTTCATTTCTGTTTTTAACTGTTCTCTATAGTGCTTCTTTTGCCCACCTGCAGAGCGCTTGCTATGGTGTAGCTGTCCCCACACACACACACACACACACACACACACACAACAAGTTTAACGAAATGAGTTCAGTAGTTGTGCTGAACGGTGCTCTTCTGCCCTCTACGGGTGACTGCAATGTACTGCAACTCTGCTCCGGGGCCCTATGCAGTACAGTGGGCACTATCTATGGACTGCGCCAGTTTTAAACCATACTAATTGATTTGTTTTAGTATTATTGTTGTTGATGTCCTATGTAAGGCCTCACTATATGCCAGCCGATGGCGGAGGTCTGTTGGCAATGTTATAACTGCAAGAGATAAAGAGAAGCATACGGGGAAGATGGTACCTGTGTCTTCTCAAGATAAAGGCAAATGAAGGGGAGTTCGTGATGTAGTGTCGTAGACCCACTCTAGTAGGTTTGTATATCGACAATTTTGTCCAGTATTAAACGGAATAAGGCACCAGCCCGCCGCCATGCCTTTTAAAGCTCTTAAAGGGAGCGCTGGAGAAACAGATGAATAGTTCTATGTCAAGACAGAACTAATCGATTGGCTTTTTATGGATCACACACACGTTCGACTTTGCATCTCAAGGTAAGAGAACGTTTTGGTCCTGTGAATTTTAATTATTTTACAATCAAAATATAGAAATGTATTTTACCTGTTCACTGTAGAAGAAGAGCTCGCTGTTATAATGCCCAGAGTTTCAACGACAGACAGCCACTTTACTAACGTTAGCTGAACAGCGACAGGAGGCCCACATTGATGTTTTGACCAACACCGCATTCCAATGGGTAACAATTTCATACGGACTATGTATGTACACGCATCAGTCATTTTATCACAACGACTAAAGATACCTTATAATGTCTTAGACGGGTTTACATGTTTCTACCTGAATGCAGCAAAAAGTAGAAACAGAAAAATAGGGTCTTAGCCACCAAACAAGCTAATCAACGTTAGCTTCGTGAGCTTTCGGTTAGCAAGATAGCTCATCTGCTGGCTGCCCGTGTTGATACACAACTCTATTCTTTACGCTTGATGAATCCAGTGATTGAGGAGCTGATTTTGCTGACACAGCTTCCCACTACCCTGCTGCACTCTACTGGATTTTCATAAGTGAAGAGTTTGATCCGGCAAAGACGCACTACGGGTGGGTAGACTGGCATAATGGTGGCACAGGCTAAAACTCATTGAACGCACTTTAATTTAGACGTAATGTTCTCCATTCGGTTGCCTTAAACTGTTAAAGGAATACAAAGGCCTGATTTGAATGCGTTTTTGAAGTATCTTCAGTTCGCTATGTTTTTCCGTTGTAGCTTATTGTGACTCCGGAACTCCAGGGTCAGTGGACAGCCCTCACCTATCGACAAGGCGATGTTAGCCAGGGTTTTCCCAGCGCTACTGACCCTCCGGCGGGGCACAGACTTTCAAGCCATCCGGATGTCAGCACTCTTCGGCCGCGGGGCCAGCCGTGATGCCAGGGTCTTACCGGGGCAGAGAAAGGCTCAGCCAGGCCCGGATCCCAGAGGGCAGGACCCGTTTGTGGAAGACTCGGATATGGCAGATATTGAGGAAAAGCTGCAAGCCCTGGAGAGGTAATACAGCCAGAGCTGCTCTCTGATGACAGTGACATCACTAATACTACGATTACTATTTCTAATAACAACAACGATAATGTTCAGTCAGGAGAAACGCAGGAGGGGGGCGGTGAAGTTGCAGCGGATCAAAAGGCAGATGACGCCCCCGGGCCCCCCCGAGCGGACGCTGAGCTGGGACGCCATGGAGCAGATCAGGTGAGCACCCTGTGTGTCTGCGCACACTCAGCGGCACCAAAGGTCTGCGTCACTGCCAACAGCTGTTTCAGAATTTATCAGAAACTACCACAACTTCTTAGGCAAATGTTATGTTTTCAACAAGAGTAATAATTTTCACTCATATGTTAAAAATTTGAATATTTATTGGAAGACCGCATTTCTTAATATTGGCATGTCCACTGTTTGCCATTTGAGAATCCCAACAGCCTTTGTCAGAGTATCAGATTGTCTCAGAGAGTTTTGTGATGTTGCAGTATTTTTTCCATGGGGCTGTTCAATGGGGTTTAGCTTTAGTGGCTGTGGATTGAGAGCCTTGCAGGGCAGCGCCTCTCTGGCCTGCCTCTGCTCCTCTCCTCTCCTCTCTGGCCTGCCTCCTCTCCGCTCCTCTCCTCTCCTGCCTGCCTCCTCTCCGCTCCTCTCTGGCCTGCCTCCTCTCCGCTCCTCTCTGGCCTGCCTCTGCGCTCCTCTCCTCTCCTGTCTGCCTCCTCTCCTCTCTGGCCGGCCTCCTTTCCGCTCCTCTCCTCTCTGGACTGCCTCTGCTCTCCGCTCCTCTCTGGTCTGCCTCTCCGCTCCTCTCCTCTCCTGCCTGCCTCCTCTCCTCTCTGGCCTGTCTCCTCTCCGCTCCTCTCTGGCCTTCCGTGTTTAGGGACTTTCTCCTGCTGGAAAATAAATCCTCCTCCACACACTTATCAGACAGAGGGGATTAAGGCCGCAGTTTGTCAGTCATCTTTTGACTGTTTTTTCGGGCGAGGTTGGAGTGGTTGAACTCGGTGTTATTTATTTCGTTTGAATCTTGAATGCAGATGCTATTCTGCCCTCTAAAGGTGTCAGTTTGGTCTTCAGATGGTATGGTCACTTTAGGTTTTTCTTTGGATGAAAACTACTTGGTGTGTTCCATCCCCTCAGAAACTTTCAGTTTAACTCAATGTCATACAAGCATCTATCAGATATAAAAAAGGGTTTTTTTTTCTAAATAAGAAGCATCAACTGAGTAAAAAAAAAAAAATCTATAAATAAAACAAACAGTCTTTAGTTGTGGACCCACTGCACATACACTTCTGTTTTCACTGAAAGCTCTTAACCATGGAGATTTTTTATTGCCAGAACACCACACATTTTTCACTAGCATACATGGTAAGTAATGGTGTTTTGTGTGGTGCATGTTGATTGGCTGTGCTAAGGCTGGCCCTCCCCTGTCTCCCAGGTTCCTCAGGCAGGAGTCTCCTGAGGAGTGGTCGGTGGGGCGGCTGGCGGAGGGGTTCTCGGTCAGTCCTGACATCGTGCGCAGGGTCCTGCAGAGCAGGTTCATCCCCTCTGCAGAGAGACGGCAGAAACAGGACTCCAGAGCGTGGGCCAGGGCAGGGCAGCGATCTCTACCAGCCCACCACAGCCAGGAGAGGCTGGAGCTGCCCGGAGGTGCTAAGGCTAACACCATGCTCCCCACAGGAACGGGCAGCATGGAGGCTAACATGCTTACTGCAGCCAAAGGAAGCGCCTTGCCCACTTTAAAGATGCAGATGATGGAACCAGGGCAGGACAAAGTCACAGTAGCGCCAACTGCTGGGAGTGTTGTCCCAGCCTCTCTCACTGTGCTGCAGAGCCCGTGGCCTCCCAGCTCCCACTCTGAGAAAACCACAGTGCAGGAGCTTCATGCAGAGAGACATCCCACCAGCACTGGGGTCCAACCGCACATGCAGGAGGAGGAGTGGGACGGGTGGGTCCTTTCAGATGAGGACCTGGAAGAACTGGCCACTGCACTGCCTGCACAGAACTGCCAGGTGGTGCAGAAGGGGAGGGAGTTCTTTGACAAAGAGGGGAACTTCCTGTACAGAATATGAACTGTCTATAACTGTGGAAACTGCTGAACATGCATGCATGCAGGTTCTCTGTAACTCCATGGCGTTGTGTGTTCTGGTAAAGCTGATGTGGTGGGTCGGGGAAGGTGATCCAGCAGCCTGTACTGGTGAGGCTGCAGCAGCCGCATGTGCTGAGAGCATGCTGATGTCATCATTCCCCGACGGCACAGGCAGCATGTGGGCAGAGGAGCGGCTGCTGTGCAAAGGGAAGCCAGACTTGGCACATGGTTTAGAGGGGTTGGGTGTGTACAGCTCTCTGCCCAGAGCAGGTGGGGTTAGGGTGAGTGTGTGAGGGCGGGGTGGTTAGGGATAGGCAGATCAGCCAGGGGTTGGGAGAGGGGGAAACAGTAAATGCACTTGTCTGTAAGTGAAATGTCAACAGTCAGTTCTAGTCTGTATTAAAGGGAATTAAATCAAAGTTTCTGGTGCCTCTTCTGTCCAGCACCCAAATTGTATGTTTTGGAATTTATGTAGTAGCTGAAAAGAAAACCAGTTTTTGGTGAAAGTACCAGTGAGATTTATTTTTTAAATCAAAGAGAATAATTTTCAAATATACAGGACAAAAATGCAGCCAATACAAAGTCAGGAAAGTATTATACATAAAGCAACCACACACAGTCATATGTACAGGGCTCTGCAGAGCAAGAAAGGATGAGCTGGTCTGTCCCGCCTCAGCGACCCGCTGCAAACAGAGCGAAATCTCAGCCATCCCATTACAAACCCGCGACAATCACTGACATACTGCTCCCCACACAGGAAACATGAGGAAACATCCACAGTAGCAAAGTATCTCCAGAACAAGTTGCCTTCCCACAGACCTGAATTAGTACACAAGCCTGTGCAACATTATTTTTTTTAACAAAGTTAAAAGCAGTTTTAAAACCATGTGGTTTCAGTGTATTGGAGAGTTAAATGATTTCAGCTGAACCCGATCGTGTTGTGTGAGCAGAATGACCCACACCAGGCTGTGTAGCTGCCCCCACCTCAGGATGACAGCTCAGCTCAGCTCAAACTTAAACCCTGCTGGGGAAAAGGAGAAGGTTGGGTGCAACTGAAAACTTCAAAAATCATTTGTGGAAAGACTTGATGGGAGGAGGTGACAGCGCTGACAGGAAGGTTTTCTTTTCACCTCTTCAACACCTGCTTGAAACTCCTTTACTTGTGTTTTGACATTCAAAGCCTGTGGACACACATCTCTCCTGTCTGGCCATGTTTGTTAATGTAATTATGATAGTTGGCCATAACAGCAATATTTCCCCTCCCAGAGGGATGTGACACAGCAGGGGTTTGCTTTGCATGGGTTAGTTCAAATATTTACAGCCCTTACACTCTGGAAACAGAGCAAACACTCACATCTCTATATTAATGAGATACAGCTGTATTCTGACATTGTGACACATCATTCGCTCTCTCACTCACTCACACACACAAACTACTCTTCTATTTTCTCATATTGCGAACTTGCAATGTAACTACAAAAGGAAGGAGTCTCTTTTACACATGAGAGTGAGTCAGTTATCCTTACTCAGAAACAATCCTGATTTTTCATAGTGCAGGCTGGCGATAGGATAGGAAATTCAAAGTAAAATCTGAATTCAGAAATGTAAGTACTGGTAGAGCTGCACTACAGATGTGATTAAAATTCAGCTTATTCAGAGGAATGTGATGATTGGAATATTGCAGTTAATTATTTTATTGCTAGAGATTTTTACACATATCAGTGTTAACATCAAATGGTTCATTATTTTAACAGTTTAACATTACCACAAGTTCCAAGAATGCACTTGCTTTTGCTTTCGAAAAACCACATGGCTGTGATGAGAGCTCAGAGAGAAACAAATCTCCGTTAAACAAATCTCAAAGTCTCTTTCAAATCCCCAGATAAGATCACGGACTGACAGCAGCCAGTAATTTAGAAAAAGAGCATTAAGAGAGGTGACCCAAACAGCTTGATTGCTGTCATTTTCATTCAATTATAAAAGATAATTCTTAGATTCCAGCAGATCATATTTACAGCGTTAATCAGCCTGTGGGAAAGCCCAAGATCAGACCCCATGACCCCAGAGCCTTCACAGTCCTAAAAATGGGGGGGGGGTGAAAGCTGAAAGCAGTGAGGCGCCCATCAGCAGTGCTTGCATCAGGCTCGCCCTGCAGCCCTGCAGCCCTGCAGCCCTGCAGCCCTGCAGCCCTGGCCCAGCTGCCTCACGGCGCTGGAGCTGAAGCTGAAGCTGAGCTCAGTCAGAGAGGGAAACTGTGAAGAGGGAAAAGGCAGAGAACTGGGGCCATCGTCTGGCTCCCTGTGGATTCTCTCACAGCCATCAGTTAACAGCAAGGCCACACCCCCAGTCTGTGCAGCTCCCTGAGGTTGCCATGGTGAGCAGAGAGCAGAGGAAAGCCCAGGAGATGCACTGTGGGATGGTGGAGGACAAAAAGATGAGAGAAAAGAGGGATGCTGGCAGAGATGTGATCCTTCTGTCAGGCGGAGAGTGGTGCAGAATGTTAGACTCATTCAAGCAGGTCCTGCATTCAGACAAGAGAGACAGAGACATTTTTACTTTTACAGAATTTTTTGAACATTAACGTTTTAGTCACTTGGCAGATGCAAAAGTGACTTGTAGGATGTTTTTATAACTGGTTTAAATCTGATAATTTCTCATATGTTTAATTGTTACACATCATAAGACATTATGTGTGTGTGTGCGCGCGTGTGTGTGTTTGTGTTGCACGCAAGTCTGCACCTCGTCTGAGTCGTCATGGTAATCCCTCTTGGGTGGCTCGGTGGCATGGGTATCCAGCTCATCCACGCCCTCGATGCCGTTAGCTTCTGCATGCTGCTGCAGCACTGAGTACCTGTGCACCAGGAACCTTCCGGAACACAGAGCAAGGCCAAGTCAGACCTGCAGCTACCGCAACCACTACTGCTGCTACCGCAACCACTACTGCAGCTACAGCATCCACTACTGCTGCTACCACAACCACTACTGCAGCTACAGCATCCACTACTGCAGCTACCGCAACCACTACTGCGGCTACCGCAACCACTACTGCAGCTACCGCAACCACTACTGCAGCTACAGCATCCACTACTGCAGCTACCGCAACCACTACTGCAGCTACCGCAACCACTACTGCAGCTACCGCAACCACTACTGCAGCATTAAGTGACTCACCTCCCACCGCAGACATACTTCTTGATGAAGATAACGCCGGCCGCCATGCCAAACAGCATGATCACCACCACTGCCACTACAATGGGCACCGAGCTGGAGGAGCGCTCCGTCTGCAGGTGGGCATGGGGAGTAGCAGTCAGGTGCACAGGTGACAAACACACAACTTCAAAAGTCCCTAAAACATCAGTGTGCACCTCACTACACTCAGGACAGGAGTGTTTAGACCAAACAAACGGCTAACAGGCCAGAGCAGCGTGATGGTCAGTGTGTCGGTCAGTGTGTCAGTCAGCGTGATGGTCAGTGTGTCGGTCAGTGCTCACCTGCAGCTGCGGTCCCAGCAGGTTGCTGATGCATCTCTGGCTCAAATCTATCACCTTTCGCTCTGGCGCGGTCCCACCCTCACACTTATCTCCTGGAATCTTCCGGTAGCTGGAGAAAAAGGGTCAGCTTCAGCAAGATATCAATCCTTACCCAAGAGCACATTGCTGTCTGTAGCAGCTAACGCTAAAGCAGAATGCACTAGCGCATGGTATTAGTGCTGGCATGCACTAGCGCATGGTATTAGTGCTGGCATGCACTAGCGCATGGTATTAGTGCTGGCATGCACTAGTGCATGGTATTAGTGCTGGCATGCACTAGCGCATGGTATTAGTGCTGCTATGGAACTGTGACTGTCCTTCCTCCTTTCCCTCTGTAAAGCTTCAGCTTCTCCTTCAGTGTGGTGCTCTGTTCCAGTCCCAGCTTTGAAGCACTAATGCATGCCAGCACTGATACCAAGCGCCAGCGCACGCCAGCACCTACTGCTGTCCCTCATTCGGCCAGTTGGAAAGAAGTGAATGTTCAATGGTGAGGTTAATGTGGACAGCTTGTTTCAGAAATACTGAGGGTCAGAATAATCTGTGGTGCAGAGGGAGAGGGGGACAGGACAAGGTCTTGCACAGGAAGCAGGAGGGGGACAGAACTGAGCGTTACCCGCTGGTCAGCAGCTGCTCTTTCTTGCCTTGCAGACAGAACTCCAGGATGTGACCCTTCAGGTCTGGCTGCTCGATGCACTCTGAGCTGTTCTCCACACGGTAGTACCCAAAATCACTGCATGAGGGAGGGAGAGAGCCTGTTAGAGGCACAGTGTGTAGAGCTGACTGAACGCACAGAACCCCCTTTAGCCAGCGGCCAGGGCAGCACATACCGTCTTTAGTGATGGAGGGAAAGGTGGATCAGGAGACAGATAGCAGGAGCTTACACACACACTCACTCACTCACTCATTCACATACACGCACGCATGCACACATACACAATCACACACGCAGTCACTCACTTACTCACTCACCCACACACACACGATATGCTCGCTCCCACACACACACACACAATGTGCTCACTCATACAAACTGGGGGGCCTACCACAGGAAGTCATCTAGTGTGCAGGGGCAGGGGGTCGGTTGCTTGGTAACCACGTAGTCACGGCCGTTCCAGCACACGGAATCCTTCCTAAGCCGCAGGAAGCGCTCCTTATAGCCCAGCATGCAGCCATCATATGGGTCGCTGATGTCATCAGAGTGTGCCAGCCACTGCACGTAGTCCTGCTCGTCACCTAGAGCGACATAACAAAGGAGATCATCCCTATTCTCACTGCCCTCTGCGCTGGGACAGCATTCTGCTCAACTGCCACACTTTTGTCATGAGAAAAGCATGCAGGAGTTCAGCAGTGTCACGACTGAATGTAAAATACTGCACTGTGTTACTATGGCGAGGCCAGGGCGGGGCCACAGTCTCTGAGTCACTGGTCACATGACTGGACCAAGCCTCCTCATTCACATTCAACTGAGTGACAGAGTGAACCCCGAGAGTGAGGAGAGTCATGGAGCAGCTGGACAGAGGGATGTGCTTCCCTCCAGAGCAGGCCTTGCCCAGAGGAGCGCCCCCCAGTGGGGACGGCTTGGCGGCGCTCGTTTCTCACTCACAGTCGCGCGTGAGCAGCTGGTTGAAATCAATGGTGACAGAGACCCAGTACTGGCTTAGCAGAGTCTCTCTGTAGCCCCAGATGCTGACATTCATAGAGCGCGCTCCAGGCTCCGACGCCAGCCCCGTGAAGTACAGCGGCTCCTTGGTGAAGTTATAACTGTGCCAGCACTGGCCCTCATCGGTGGAGAACCTGCAAACCACACACATGTGGAGTCACACACACATTAGAAAAGGAAACACACTGTTCAGAGTAGTCTCCGTGTTGCTCAGTGTAATTGTGCTCTAATGTGTAATAAGGGAAATTCCATGCAGTCTGTGAGGCGCTGGGCAGCTGCCTCACTCAGCCTGGGTTAGGGCCTGGACGGCCGGGCCTCAGCTGCCCCACTCAGCCTGGGTTAGGGTTAGGGCCTGGACGGCCGGGCCCCAGCTGCCTCACTCAGCCTGGGTTAGGGTTAGGGCCTGGACGGCCGGGCCCCAGCTGCCTCACTCAGCCTGGGTTAGGGTTAGGGCCTGGACGGCCGGGTCTCAGCTGCCCCACTCAGCCTGGGTTAGGGTTAGGGCCTGGACGGCCAGGCCTCAGCTGCCTCACTCAGCCTGGGTTAACCCTGCTCTGTGCAGAAGCATCCAGAAGCAGAGGCAGTGCTGTAATGTGTCTGTGCTGCGGCTCACTTGATCTGGGCGATGGGCTGGGAGGGGGTGTGTTCCACGGCCACCAGCAGGCCCCCCGAGTCCAGGATGGCGTAGTGGTGGGGACCGCTAAGGGCCCGTAGCCAGGAGTACCCCCCATCATCTGACACGTACACATCCGGCGTCATCACTGAGATGGCATCGCCCACACTTCCTGCGGTCAGGGGTCAGAATCAGACAGAGCAGAGCATGCAGAAACACCAATATCTACAGAGCACAACTGCCTGTATCTCTGTACCTCCTCATTCACCTGGTTTAAACAGTGCACTCACACACAAGCACACCCGCACGCACTCACGCACTCACTCACGCACGCACTGACACACACACACACGCAGCCACGCACACACACACACACACACACTCACACATACACACACCCCAGAGTCCAGGAGGAGGGGGAGGTGCTGTTAGGGGGAGGTGCTGAGGGGGGAGGAGGTGCTATGAGGAGGGGGAGGTGCTGTTAGGGGGAGGTGCTATGAGGAGGGGGAGGTGCTGCGGGGGAGGGGGTGCTATGAGGAGGGGGAGGTGCTGAGGGGAGAGGAGGTGCCATGAGGAGGGGGAGGTGCTGTTAGGGGAGGTGCTATGAGGAGGGGGAGGTGCTGTTAGGGGGAGGTGCTGAGGGGGGAGGAGGTGCTATGAGGAGGGGGAGGAGCTGTTAGGGGGAGGTGCTATGAGGAGGGGGTGGTGCTGCTTACCATGGGCCAGGATGAGCCCCACAGCGTTGGGCTCACTCAGAGGGAGCATGGGAACGTTCAGCTTCACAGAGGTGCTGTAGGAGGCGTGGATGTGGAGGCTGCACTGTAGAGAGAATAGCAAGAGAACATCTCAAACGCACTCATCAAAACACTAAAGAACAGCTCAGTCACACTCATTATAGCATCAGAAAAGCTCAAAGCTCACACTAAAGCACAAGGAAACAGAGCAAACACACTAAAGCACAAAGAAACAGAGCGAACACACATGCACAAAACAGCAGCAACAGAGCAGCTCAAAGGTACTCACTACAACATGAGAAAAAATGTACATGAATGTTCTTTTGTGACTGACAAAGTGGTTGAGTGTGAGTGGGGTCTGCATGGGGTGATGCAGGGCGGGGCATGAATGTTTGGGGTGTTGCGGGGGCGGGGCATGAATGTTTGGGGTGTTGCAGGGCGGGGCATGAATGTTTGGGGTGTTGCGGGGCGGGGCATGAATGTTTGTGGTGTTGCGGGGGCAGGGCATGAATGTTTGGAGTGTTGCTAGCCCTGGGGAGGCGCTCAGGTGGGGCTTTGCAGGGCGGAACTCACCAGGTCCTTGTCCTTGGCAGTTGAATCACATTTGCTGTTCACCGGTTTCTGCAGCGGCTTCCACTCCCCGCCCTGGTCAAACGTCACCACCGTCTGCACAGAACCATCTGCAACCCCACAGAACCACGTCACCATCCGCCATGCACACAAAACGCCACATTCACCGGCACAAAGGGCCCAAACCAGGACAGGGACACCACGTGTCCAACACAGCTTCCTGTAATGGCTCCACATCTGCTGCACTTTGTGCTCTCTGGCTCTGAAGTTAAACCTGCAGACTCTGCCCCCTACAGGACTGGAGTTAAACCTGCAGACTCTGCCCCCTACAGGACTGGAGTTAAACCTGCAGACTCTGCCCCCTACAGGACTGGAGTTAAACCTGCAGACACTGCCCCCTACAGGACTGGAGTTAAACCTGCAGACACTGCCCCCTACAGGACTGGAATTAAACCTGCAGACACTGTCCCCTACAGGACTGGAGTTAAACCTGCAGACACTGCCCCCAACAGGACTGGAGTTAAACCTGCAGACACTGCCCCCTACAGGACTGGAGTTAAACCTGCAGACACTGCCCCTTCCTGAACTGGAGTTAAACCTGCAGACACTGCAGCCCTCCAGGACCTCCCACTCAGTGTTAGCATATGACTTAGTGCAGCATATCATTCAATCACAGAGATAGGCTGCGCTCATACATGGATTGTTTGAAACTGTGTAACCGCCCTGCTGGCAGTTTCAGCTCCAGCCCTTCCTTCCCCTTGGGAAGAGGACGCACCTTCAGCCAGGACGCTGGTCATGTAGACGCCTCGCAGGGAGGTGACATTGGTGAAGTCAGTGTCGCCCCCTGTGGTGGTGTAGAGGTGGCGCTCCAGGGATTTGGAGTACACCGTGCCGCGGTCATCAGACACAAAGATGGTGCCGAAGCCAGAGTCTGTGGATAGAACACACACAGAGAAAAGCCGCTTTCTGCCACTACTGAGACACGACACAACCCACAGAGAAACCAGCCATGTGACTGTGCAGAGAAACCAGCCGTCTGACTGCCCACACTGCGCAGAAAAACCAGCCATGTGACTGCGCAGAGAAACCAGCCATGTGACTGCCCACACTGCGCAGAGAAACCATCCATGTGACTGCCCACACTGCACAGAGAAACCAGCTGGTCTCTTAGACTGACCTCCTGGCTCGTCCACGTGCATGAAAACCACGTCACTGTTGGCCGCCAGGATGGAGTAAAACTGTTCATGTCCAACTGGGGGCAGCTGGGCCATGTTCCAGGAGTCGCCCCCATCCGCCGAGACATGGATCATACGCAGGGTGCCCTGAACACACACACAGTGCACACATACAGATTACAAACCTATGCCCACTTTACACACACGCACACACACACTCTGCAGACATACCACATACACCACTCATACACACATAGGCGCACACACACACACACACACTCTGCAGACATACCACATACACTACTCATACACACATAGGCGCACACGCACACACACACACACACACACACACACACTCTCTGCAGACATACCACACACACCACACACACACACGCACACACACACACACACACACACACACACACACACACACACACACACACACACACACACACACACACACACTCTGCAGACATACCACATACACTACTCATACACACATAGGCGCACACACACACACACACACTCTGCAGACATACCACATACACTACTCATACACACATAGGCGCACACACACACACACACACACTCTGCAGACATACCACATACACTACTCATACAAATGCACACAAACTCACACACACCCACACAAATGCACACACACACGCACGCGCGTATGCACATGCATGCATACATACATACATACACACACACACACACACACACAAATACGCACACATGCACACCTAGGGTTATACAAAGTAACATTCCGTTACACACCAACACTTTGATATAAAAGGATCATAAGCAGCATGGCCTGGGACACACAATCACACACCAGTTACACACTACAACAGCCTCTATTTCCCCGTCTCTGTCTTCCTTCCTCTGAATCCTACCGTTCCAGTCATGACTGAAGCAAACACAAATCTTCCACCCAGGCCAAATGAGAAGATCTTGGTGCCGATGGTTTTGAAGGTTTTTCCATAGTCTGTGGTTTTCCTCAGCTCTAGCATCCCCCTGTCATCTGCAACACACAAAGTGGCCAGCAGGGGGTTATTGAGGTCACGCCCAGCCAATCAGAGCCTAATTAATCATTTTATTTGAGCTACAACTCACTGCAGGATCCATTCACAATGGTGGTGAGGAAGATGGTGTTGTCCATCCCCCTGGAATCAGACAGACAGACAGACAGACATGAAACCACCTGTCTTACATCTTTGTGCAAAGTCATCACACTAAACAACACCCAGACCTTACATAACACAAACACCTGCATGTGTGAGGATGTCCCTCATTGGATGAACATTAATAAGGAATGAAGGGAAAAGCTGCTTTGGGGTCCGAGGTGGCAGTCACTGACCACATGCACACACATACACCCCTTCCGCAATTCAAATATATGCTTTGGTTTAACTGGTGTAATTTTTACAGCTGGAATAATGACAGTAAAAGTATAAATACACATACCCCGGTTCCTGAATTTTCACCTATTTTTATTGGGCTTGTTTTCAAAGGTTAGGGTGGGGCCTGTTGGGTGTTTCTGGTACTTTCCCTGCAAAAACCCCCTCTGCTGGATCAGGTGCTAAACATTCAGCAGCTAATGCTAACTCACTGTAATATACTGAGAGCAGCTAATGCTGACTCACTGTAATATACTGAGAGCAGCTAATGCTAACTCACTGTAATATACTGAGAGCAGCTAGTGCTGACTCACTGTAATATACTGAGAGCAGCTAATGCTGACTCACTGTAATATACTGAGAGCAGCTAATGCTGACTCACTGTAATATACTGAGAGCAGCTAATGCTAACTCACTGTAATATACTGAGAGCAGCTAATGCTGACTCACTGTAATATACTGAGAGCAGCTAATGCTAACTCACTGTAATATTCTGAGAGCAGCTAATGCTAACTCTCTGTAATATACTGAGAGCAGCTAATGCTGACTCACTGTAATATACTGAGAGCAGCTAATGCTGACTCACTGTAATATACTGAGAGCAGCTAATGCTGACTCACTGTAATATACTGAGAGCAGCTAATGCTAACTCACTGTAATATTCTGAGAGCAGCTAATGCTAACTCTCTGTAATATACTGAGAGCAGCTAATGCTGACTCACTGTAATATACTGAGAGCAGCTAATACTGACTCACTGTAATATACTGAGAGCAGCTAATGCTAACTCACTGTAATATACTGAGAGCAGCTAATGCTAACTCTCTGTAATGTAAGCAGGGTATGCTCCTCTCACTCCTGAGACCGCTTTGGTCAGAGTCAACAGAATAAGTGCACCCGTTTACTGAACAAACACAGAGTGAGCCTGTTTATTGCAACAGTGCACCAGGCAGACATGATCCCATAAAAACAGCCCAGGGAGGGAGCACAGAGAGGGGCTGAGGAGCCACACAATCAGCCCTGAGGGCATGCTGTGATCCATGCTCAGCCTCCAGAGAAACCCACAGCCAGCTGCATTATGGCTGTCTCTGCTAGTCTTCATACAGATCATACACTGTGTTACAGTGATTGCAGTTTGTGTCTGTGAATGAGTATCTGTGCGTGTGTGTGTGTGTGTGTGTGTCTGTGAATGAGTGTGTGTGTGTGTGTGTGTATGCGTGTGCGTACGTGTGTATGTATGGGTGTGTGTGTGTGTGTATGCGTGTGTGTATGTGTGTATGTATGTGTGTGTGTGTGTGTGTGTATGTGTGTGTGTATGTGTGTGTGTGTGTGTGTGTGTGTGTGTGTGTGTGTGTGTGTGTGTGTGTGTGTGTGTGTGTGTGTGTGTGTGTGTGTGTGTGTGTGTGTGTGTGTGTGTATGCGTGTGAGTACGTGTGTATGTATGGGTGTGTGTGTGATCTCATATCAGAGCATCACTGTTCCGGAGTGTTCTCTCTTGGTGGCAGAGCAGGTGTGACTGCAGATACATGGCGACTCACCATTTCGCCAGACAAGCCATCTCATGGATCTTCCTCCAGTTTTCCCCAAAGTCTTCAGACAACCAGAGATCATTCTGGAACACAGTGACATCACCACCACTATTATTATTATTGGGAGTTGTGTTGGGTTCTGTACAGCAATGCTCAGGTATGCAGACACAGGTGCGCAGACACAGGCGAGGGGTTCGGCAGTTCTCACCGTGATGCTCAGCACCATCAGCAGATTGGAGTCGCGGGGGTCGTACATGATCTGCATCAACGGCTGAAAGGGCAGGTCTGTGTGCGTGAAACTGTTCCCAAAATTCCTGGAACGGAAGATGCGAGACCCCCTGCTGCCCGACACCTCCGCCGTCAGGATCACCTGGGCACAACAAAACACTGTAGCCAAGAACCAAACCAACCTGCACAACAAACAACACAGCAAAACACTCACCAAACAGCAGGGCAGAGAGCTGTGCCTCACCCTGACACTGCACAGACAGGAAACAAGCTCCGTGTTTGTCTACAAAACTGGACTGCCCTGTTATTGTGTGATATTAGGGATCTACAGAAGGCCAGTGTGTTTATGTAAATATTTATCCAATGATAAACATTACACCAGCTCAGGTTCAGTCAAATGATCAAGCCAGTTAAATACCTAAACAATACCCTCCCTGTGCAGCTCAGCTCAACAACATTCTGCATGTCTCACCTTCCCAGAATTCTCTGGGCCAATAGCAATGCCAAACTCTGTCTCGATAAAGGTATTATTGATGAGAGATGTGATATCTTGGAAGGACTTTCCATAATTCTCACTGAGAGAAAGAGAAAGAGAGAGTGAGAGAGAGAGAGAGGTATAAATATAATGAGTTTATAAGACTGCTGAATGCAGTCCCTTTCAGAAATACTGCTAAATCAGAACAACAAAACAATTATCAAACAAAATAAAAACTGCCACGACAGGAGCTGTTGTTCTGAAGGTCCTGTTTTAGAATAAGCAACAATTTTTACACACTATTAGAAAAACAGTTCATTTTAAAGCTCGGTTTTAGTTTCCTCCTGATATGTTTACCTGAAGCAGACAGTAGTACTGTAAACAGAAAAGACAAACCTACACGTATACAGCAGGACACTGTGCAGACTAAAGCAGGGGAAGGAAAGGATATACCTGCACACTAATTCAGATCCCCAGAGCTACACTAACACTCAGTGCTTTATTAACACTTTATTAATAAGCAGTGCTGTAACCCTAACGGTCTGATGCAGGGACTGTGACAGCAGACTGCAGGAACGGAGCACCCACCTCCTGTAGAGTCTGGACTGTCCAAACCGCAGAATGAAGAATGGCACTTGGAAGGTGGTCAGAGCCAGCAGGACCTGTGGAGATACAGCCCTGTGATAGTACACTGTGTACTGTGGCAAACCCTGCCCCACTGTGCTAACCCTGTGCCAAACAGAACCCTGCCCCACTGTGCTAATCCTAAGCCAAACACACCCCTGCCTCACTGTGCTAACCCTGTGCCAAACACACACCCCTGCCTCACTGTGCTAACCCTGTGCCAAACACACCCCTGCCTCACTGTGCTAACCCTGTGCCAGACAAACCCTGCCTCACTGTGTTAACCCTGTGCCAGAGAAACCCTGCCTCACTGTGCTTACCCTGTGCCAGACAAACCCTGCCTCACTGTGTTAACCCTGTGCCAGAGAAACCCTGCCTCACTGTGCTAACCCTGTGCCAGACAAACCCTGCCTCACTGTGCTAACCCCACTTTGCCCCATTACACATGCCGTTCACTACCACACCCCTCTTTGGACGGCTGTTAACATGTAGTATTTGGTCACTATATCATGTTTTTCATAGTTAAGCCTTTTTTCCCATCATTATTTAATTGCGGATGTATCCAGTATTTCAAGACTAACAGTGCCAGCACTGATACATTCTGTTACATGTGTCCAATTTACTGTAATATTTCTCCAATATCAGTCTGGGAGTAATTTAACATGAAATTCAATTGTTTTATTTCTTGCCTTTAAAATATTGAAACATTTTAAACAACTCAAACAATTATCACAATGATCAACCATGTAAGTGGCAGTACATCTCTCAGTGAGAGGGTGCTAAAGGTAAGGGGTGCAGGCTGCCAGGTGAGGTGAGAGGAAGAACACTCACCCCTGTTCCATCCCCCACCCAGGCCAGAGACACAGAGCCACTCAGGTCACTGAAGGTGAACTAGGAGAGGGAAACAGACAGGGGTTATTCACATCGCAACACGACACATCACAACACAACACAGCACCCTAGCAGTCATTCCACAAACACACAACACACACCCTCACTCATAATTACACAAACACACAACACACACCCTAACTCATAATTACACAAACACACAACACAGACCCCCACACATAATTACACAAACACACAACACAGACCCTCACTCTTAATTACACAAACACACAACACAGACCCTCACTCATAATTACACAAACACACAACACACACCCTCACTCGTAATTACACAAACACACAACACACGCCCTCACTCTTAATTGCACAAGCACACACCACAGACCCTCACTCATAATTACACAAACACAGAACACACACCCTCACTCGTAATTACACAAACACACAACACAGACCCTCACTTGTAATTACACAAACACACAACACAGACCCTCACTCGTAATTACACAAACACACAACACAGACCCTCACTCGTAATTACACAAACACACAACACAGACCCTCACTCTTAATTACACAAACACACAACACCGACCCTCACTCATAATTACACAAACACAGAACACACACCCTCACTCTTAATTACACAAACACACAACACAGACCCCCACACATAATTACACAAACACACAACACAGACCCTCACTCTTAATTACACAAACACACAACACAGACCCTCACTCATAATTACACAAACACACAACACACACCCTCACTCATAATTACACAAACACACAACACACACCCTCACTCTTAATTACACAAGCACACAACACAGACCCTCACTCATAATTACACAAACACACAACACACACCCTCACTCTTAATTACACAAACACACAACACAGACCCTCACTCGTAATTACACAAACACACAACACACACCCTCACTCATAATTACACAAACACACAACACACGCCCTCACTCTTAATTACACAAGCACACACCACAGACCCTCACTCTTAATTACACAAACACACAACACAGACCCTCACTCATAATTACACAAACACACAACACACACCCTCACTCGTAATTACACAAACACACAACACACGCCCTCACTCTTAATTGCACAAGCACACACCACAGACCCTCACTCATAATTACACAAACACAGAACACACACCCTCACTCTTAATTACACAAACACACAACACAGACCCTCACTCAAAATTACACAAACACACAACACAGACCCTCACTCGTAATTACACAAACACACAACACAGACCCTCACTCGTAATTACACAAACACACAACACCGAACCTCACTCATAATTACACAAACACAGAACACACACCCTCACTCTTAATTACACAAACACACAACACAGACCCCCACACATAATTACACAAACACACAACACAGACCCTCACTCTTAATTACACAAACACACAACACAGACCCTCACTCATAATTACACAAACACACAACACACACCCTCACTCATAATTACACAAACACACAACACACGCCCTCACTCTTAATTACACAAGCACACAACACAGACCCTCACTCATAATTACACAAACACAGAACACACACCCTCACTCGTAATTACACAAACACACAACACCGACCCTCACTCGTAATTACACAAACACACAACACAGACCCTCACTCATAATTACACAAACACACAACACCGACCCTCACTCATAATTACACAAACACACAACACACACCCTCACTCTTAATTACGCAAACACACAACACAGACCCTCACTCGTAATTACACAAACACACAACACAGACCCTCACTCGTAATTACACAAACACACAACACCGACCCTCACTCGTAATTACACAAACACATAACACAGACCCTCACTTGTAATTACACAAACACACAACACCGACCCTCACTCATAATTACACAAACACAGAACACACACCCTCACTCTTAATTACACAAACACACAACACAGACCCTCACTCTTAATTACACAAACACACAACACAGACCCTCACTCATAATTACACAAACACACAACACACACCCTCACTCAAAATTACACAAACACACAACACAGACCCTCACTCATAATTACACAAACACACAACACACACCCTCACTCATAATTACACAAACACATAACACACGCCCTCACTCTTAATTACACAAACACACAACACAGACCCCCACACATAATTACACAAACACACAACACACACCCTCACTCTTAATTACACAAACACACAACACAGACCCTCACTCATAATTACACAAACACACAACACACACCCTCACTCTTAATTACACAAACACACAACACAGACCCCCACACATAATTACACAAACACACAACACAGACCCTCACTCTTAATTACACAAACACACAACACAGACCCTCACTCATAATTACACAAACACACAACACACACCCTCACTCATAATTACACAAACACACAACACACACCCTCACTCTTAATTACACAAACACACAACACAGACCCTCACTCATAATTACACAAACACACAACACACACCCTCACTCTTAATTACACAAACACACAACACAGACCCTCACTCATAATTACACAAACACACAACACAGACCCTCACTCATAATTACACAAACACACAACACACACCCTCACTCATAATTACACAAACACACAACACACACCCTCACTCTTAATTACACAAACACACAACACAGACCCTCACTCATAATTACACAAACACACAACACACACCCTCACTCATAATTACACAAACACACAACACAGACCCTCACTCATAATTACACAAACACACAACACAGACCCTCACTCATAATTACACAAACACACAACACACGCCCTCACTCGTAATTACACAAACACACAACACACACCCTCACTCATAATTACACAAACACACAACACAGACCCTCACTCTTAATTACACAAACACACAACACAGACCCTCACTCATAATTACACAAACACACAACACACACCCTCACTCATAATTACACAAACACACAACACACGCCCTCACTCTTAATTACACAAACACACAACACAGACCCTCACTCATAATTACACAAACACACAACACACGCCCTCACTCTTAATTACACAAACACACAACACAGACCCTCACTCGTAATTACACAAACACACAACACACGCCCTCACTCATAATTACACAAACACACAACACACACCCTCACTCATAATTACACAAACACACAACACAGACCCTCACTCATAATTACACAAACACACAACACACACCCTCACTCAAAATTACACAAACACACAACACAGACCCTCACTCATAATTACACAAACACACAACACAGACCCTCACTCATAATTACACAAACACAGAACACACACCCTCACTCTTAATTACACAAACACACAACACACACCCTCACTCTTAATTACACAAACACACAACACACGCCCTCACTCTTAATTACACAAACACACAACACACACCCTCACTCTTAATTACACAAACACACAACACACACCCTCACTCTTAATTACACAAACATGGCACCTGAACTGCCCTCATGAATGCAGTTCTAAAAGGAGAGTGTAAGTCATGTTTTAAACGCTCAGTGTAGTAAATGTACTGAATGCTGTACACTGTTGCTGAGCTGTGGTGTTAGGAAGTCTGGACACTGGCCAGCTGGTAGATTAAAAGATGACCAGGTGGTGCACTGCCTGTGAAACATCTCAACCCGGCGTGTGACTGGCCACATTCCCAGGCAGAGCCTCCATTGGCCAGACACAGGGACTAAACCTACAGGATATGCAGCTGCTAAAACACACACACTACGTTCAGCTCAGCTTCAGCCTTGACACACACAGCTCAGCTTCAGCCCTGACATACACACAGCTCAGCTTCAGCCCTGACACACAGGGGGAGTCACATGACCCAGAAAACCACAGTGTGGGACACAGCACACCCCAGCAGGGGCCCTGCTAATGAGAACGCCTCTCGGTCTGTACTCACATCTATGCTAGGGCTGCGCGACATCATGAGTATGACCATATTGTTGTCATCTTCATTTTCATGATAGGTGATAACGATAAATACGCATTTAGCTTGATGCATCTTTAAATGTGCTTTGTAGCCTACTTCACAAGATCTAGTCTACTGCCTCATGAGAATTGCATAGGCGGAGTCTGTGGCCGGCACAGAAGTTATCAGTCGGTTTACTGACTGATGTGTTTGACCTGATTTCTATTTGTATTTGTTGAAAGTTGGCCGTGTGTCATTCAGACTTGAAACCACAACTGTTTTTGGGACATGTTATCATTATCGCCAAAATGTCTACATTTATTGTGATAACATTTTAAAGGCTTATTGTGCAGCCCTAATCTACACTGTTAGAGTGCAAAGGAATACACCACTGTGTATAACTATTAACTCAGCCCAAGCTGTGAACAGTGTTCATCTGTGTCTAGACCTTCAGTCTGCACACAAGCTCACTGCTGCTTACTGAACTAAACAAAATGCTTCCTTGTTGCCACTGTCATTTATGGGCAAAATATGTGCAGCCTGAGAGAGGAGCCAGAGTGAGGAGCAGCCTGAGAGAGGAGCCAGAGTGAGGAGCAGCCTGAGAGAACAGCCTGAGAGAGGAGCCAGAGTGAGGAGCAGCCTGAGAGAGTAGCCTGAGAGAGGAGCAGCCTGAGAGAGCAGCCTGAGAGAGGAGCCAGAGTGAGGAGCAGCCTGAGAGAGGAGCCAGAGTAAGGAGCAGCCTGAGAGAGGAGCCAGAGTAAGGAGCAGCCTGAGAGAGGAGCCAGAGTGTGGAGCAGCCTGAGAGAGGAGCCAGAGTGAGGAGCAGCCTGAGAGAGGAGCCAGAGTGTGGAGCAGCCTGAGAGAGGAGCCAGAGTGAGGAGCAGCCGGAGAGAGGAGCCAGAGTGAGGAGCAGCCTGAGAGAGGAGCCTGAGAGAGGAGCAGCCTGAGAGAGGAGCCTGACAGAGGAGCAGCCTGAGAGAGGAGCCAGAGTGAGGAGCAGCCTGAGAGAGGAGCCAGAGTAAGGAGCAGCCTGAGAGAGGAGCCAGAGGGAGGAGCAGCCTGAGAGAACAGCCTGAGAGAGGAGCCAGAGGGAGGAGCAGCCTGAGAGAGGAGCCTGAGAGAGGAGCAGCCAGAGTGAGGAGCAGCCTGAGAGAGCAGCCTGAGAGAGGAGCCAGAGTGAGGAGCAGCCTGAGAGAGCAGCCTGAGAGAGGAG
>JAFBMS010000343.1:0-2500 GCA_019788955.1 Albula glossodonta
GAGCGACAAAATTATATTGTCAACATTTTAGAGACTCCCCGTCTTGACCAAATACAAACTTTCACATTTGATGGTTCTAGGGAAGGTAGTGGATCAGTCATTCAGTCAGTAATGTGGAGGGAGGGGGGGGGGGAACACTCTGTGTTCTGTGTTACGCAGGCATACATGGTGCCTGGTCATGTTGGCAGAGAAACTTGGTTGTGTTTGATCCTGTGCAGGGGTTGGGGGGCGGTGGTGGGGGTTGGGTGCGGAGGCAGTGAGCATTCTCCAGCTGTCTGGGAAATGCACTAAAGTGTTTCTACCTGCCGAGCATTAAGTCCTCCGTTTTGTCAATAGAACTGATTCAAACGCATTTCAAACAAAATGACTGGTGGCACCGGCGGAATATAATGGCGAGGGCGCTGGGCTTGTAATTCAGAGTTTGAACATTCGATTACCAGGTGGGACTCCACCGTTGTAGAGGCTTAAGCAGGACGCCTAAATTGCCTCAGTAAATATCAAGCCGCATAGATGGAATAAATGGACTCTATTAAAAACAAAGATTTAAAATGTGACTCTGGATAAAAGCATCTGCCGAATGCCTTGATGTAATGCTGCCCCACACTTGACTGCTAATTAAGCTCAATTATTTCATATCAAATCAATAATTTCCAATGAGAAACTGAGTGTGGCAGCGATGCTGTATAAAGGCTTAATACTTATGATCAATTTATGTCACTGCTTGTCTACATAACTTTCCATAATTATAATGTTTAACCCCAGTCTCCATAGACACATAACAGAGGAGTGTGATACAGTCCCAGGAAGTGGTTCATTTTATACTGTTGCAAATCCTTAAGAGTGTCATGTTTTGATGTTTCATGAAAACTAATAGAAATGGACAGTGGTATCAGTGACTCACCGATTTGAACCAATCATTGTGCTTTGGAGTGTAGAGTAAGCCATTTTGATAGGTTAAAACACGTTTTGATTGACAGCTAATTGTAGTTCCACCCACTACAGGTTTCATAAAATGTCCCTTTCCCATAACTTGGTTACGTACTTTTTTTAACCGTGGTGACTTGCAGCTTCCCGTTGTCTACAGCTCTAAAGGGGTTGTTCAGTTGAAACGGAATGTTGAATGAGCTTTCACATTCAAAATTCAAGATTCAATACGTTATTACCATAGCAACCATCTCATGGAATTTGATTTGGCATGTTCAGCCAAACAAAAACAACAGAAAAACACAACAAAAGACATACCTACAGTATATTTATCAACAAGACATAATGTCCCACCCTGTCTCATATACAGATACATCCACAAACATACAAAACAACATTTTAAATATGGGAGCAATACACAGTTATTGTACTTTAGACCTATCATCAGATGAGGTGGACTTATGTAAAAACATACTAATTAAGAACCCTGATTAATTAGCTTTGGCTGCAGCTACGTTATAGCTATGCCCTATAATATTTCCCATGCAGTTATTGTAAAATGCTTGCTGTACCCTCCCATGAAATGGAATCGGTGTGACATAGAAATGAGACTGTGATAGAGTTTCAGACTGTGTTCTGATTGTGTCTGGGTAGACCAATCACAGCTGAGCAGCAGCAGGCTCTAGAAGTGAAGTGGAAGGGGACTGCAGGAGACTGTGATGTCAGTCAGATGAAAGGGAATTTAAGGTGACCAGTTTCTGAAATTAAGGTCTGTGGAAATGTAACCAGGACAGTGGGGTTAATACCCCTACTGCACTGAAAATTGTCATGGGGTTCACACAAGACCACACTAATTCAGGGAATCAGCTTAACATTTCATCTAAAAAAAAAAAACAAAAAAAAACAGGGCCTTCTGCACTGCTTTGCTGGAGCACTGGATCTATATTTGACTTGTTGAGCCAAGAGCAACCCCTACTGGCTGACCAACACCTCTACCAGCACAATCTTTGTTTTCCTAAGGAGGTCTCCTGTCCAGGTACGAATCAGGCCCTCACCTGGCCAGAGTCAAAAGCTGGTCCAGTGGAGGATTCAGGGGGTAAATGTGTACAGGCAAAGACAGGTAATCTGAGCCTAGACACACAGGACTGTAACTGTGTCCCTAAGATAATGCATGATGATTGGGGATAATTATTGAAGTAAGATTAAGAAGTTACTTTTGTAAATATTTGGAAATGCATCTGATTTCACCTGAATCTCACCAAAATGTAAAATATTTACCACAGTTAGCAGACTGATTTTTTAATCCTGTTTTGAAAAATATACCAGTGGTGTGAAAAAAGACAAAGTTCTTCAAAGCGCACACTTCTGTACTTAAAGCCATCTTTTGAAAAGTTGAGCGTGCAGTGTAGCTTCATGTGAAAATTTACCTCGGAAAGCCAGTCACTATGGGAGTACAGTTCTTTAAAACACTCTGATATAACTAAAAGGTGTTCAGTTCCCATGGGAAACAGATGTGTCCAAGGGCAAACGGATGTTTTTTTTTTTACTCAGTCAGTATATAAATAGTGTTCTGGCA
>JAFBMS010000343.1:7500-167500 GCA_019788955.1 Albula glossodonta
AATAATATAAATGTAAACGTACAAGAATGCATTTATAAAACTCTTACTGCAGGATGTCCATAGCTTGCAGACGCGATGAGCTGTATTCTTTTCTAAATGAGCTGAGAGTAGAGCTCTCCTCCTGTACACCGCCCAAGGCAAGGCTCGGGATTTCAGATTATTTGGACTTAAAACCGTCTTAAAGCATGGCTTGATCTTTCACTTTCCCCAGAACAAATCATTTATTTGCCCTTACTCTCTCTCTCTCTCTCTCTCTCTCTCTCCTGATGGTTACTCACACCACGGATTGGTTTCACTCACTCCCATCCCAGGAAATTATTATGCTTTTCTTTCAGCAAGGCAAACCACAGATGGTGTTTCCAGTGGGAGGAGGGAGAGGTCTGACCTGTTTATTGCTGCCACCCACTCTCAATTTATGGTCCCTCTGGCTGAAGCACCAAAGTCTCAATCAATGGAACAGTCAATACGAGCATTGTACTGGACAGTACTAGCGCTAGTGCTACAAGAAAAGACATGGAGAGGAAAGTCTGAAAGAAAGAACAAAATAAAGAACAGGAGATAGAGAATAAACACCAACTCTCAGTAATACATTGTGAACTCTGTTACTTCCAGTCATTCAATGTTGGAGTGAAACTGGGTGAAGTATTGAGGGATGTGACCTGTTTGGTGACGGCCTTTTGCTCAAGTGTGAGTGGCATTATGTCCAAACTCTGTGTCCTGCAGGGCCACAGTGGCTGCCTGCTTTTGTGATTTCCCTTCAATCAGCGGTAGCCTTGGAAACAAGGTGCGTGGACCCTTTAAGTGATCGAAGACTGAAATAAAGCACTCAAGAGTTGAAAAACACCAACAGCTATTGTGCACCCCAGCCCTGCAGGACAGGCAATGTGCCCGCCTGCTGTAATGTCCGGCTCACAGGGTACACTGCTAGCGATCGTTTGCAACGATTTTGCCAAATCAGGCCAAATGTGACTGTCTTGGGCACCTCAGGAGGTTGGGAACTATGGTTTGCAGTCTCCATGTCAAGCAGGGCAACAGGGTCAAGGTCGGCCATGTAAGCACACCTGCGTTTTCTCCAATGGATCTCTGATGGTCCAGTGTAAGTCTAGCTGTGTCAGAAATTTGGAGCCTTTGTCATGCAATGTAGTGGAATTATAATTATAATTATCTTATGGCCAGTACTCTGTGACTGACCAACGGGAGCACAGCATGTCAATAAGCACAGTGTGTACTTCCACTGGCTACAAATCTTACAGCCTGACCTGGACGGATATAAAGATTTTATCTTTGGTCTCATCTTACAGTGTGACGTGGTGACCATCGTTAAAAGACTGAATTCATTGTGCAAGTCTGGACCAGGCGGAGGACTATGGAACCCCTCCCAACCTCAAACTGCACTGGGTGGGTTCCACACACACAGCCCCTGGAAAAACATCTGAAAAACCAGATGGGTTTATGGATCAGTATAATACACAACCACAGACAATCAATCACTTACTAAGGAAACACGGCGGAAGCTACACCCAGGCTTACCCCAAATTTAATGGCTGAGCACTAGACTGCCCCGCTTGAAGGGGATGTCAGAAACTTTGTAATCAATCTCTCTCACTCAGGACGCCAGGCCTGACAAAGGGAAACATTCCCAGGGGCTAGAGCTGTCATGTCAGACCAGGGTCAAATACGTATGTGAAATACTTCAACTTTTCAGATGCCAGTAATTTGACAGCGCTCCTGCAGACCCTTCAGAATTTTCAGCGAGGCATGAGGACCAATAAGAATACGTAATGATGAGAACGGGCCAATCAATTCCCCTATCCATGCTGGTCATTCACCTACAAACATGTCACCAACCAAAATGTACAATAATATAAAAGAGGAATTCTGTTCAAAATATGGGGGCTGTTCGATAGCAATTTTAAAACAGTTAGTCAGTAATCTACTGTAATTTCAATGGCATCTGTAGTATTAAAGTATGTCAATAGGTTGCTTGACTGAGGTCAGTGGTTTTGGATGGCATAATCTTACGAGGCTCCTGGATCAATGTTTGGCCGTGATAGTGCAATCACAATTGCTTCTTCTATTGCATTGTGCACATTCACAAGAGCCAAAAGTATCTAAGCAATTTTTTTTAAATGGGTCTATCTATAAAGCAAACCCTCACTGGCTTGATGGTGGATGATTCACACTCAGGAAACAACATATTTTAATATCTAACATGTTTTCATCTATAACAATAAAAGCAGACTTAGTACACAGCAGGCATAGTAAATGAGAGTGTCCCAACTGGTCGGAGAATATGAATATCATAATGACAGGACAATTTTCTGACTGTTGACAATCATGAGAATTTCTTTTGGGGGGGGGAATCCACAGATGTAAAATGTAGCTGATCAGTTCACTTCATTCAGTAATTCATTTTTCATTCCATTGTAATTAAACAGTAATGCTGCCAATCAATATATTGACAACATGATTGGAGAAAATATCTCTGTTCCACCTCCTTAGCTCTATACATGACTCATCTGCAGAATATTCAAAATTATCACTAAAAATTAATGGATGTGCTAGCAGGAAGTTTACAGCAGGACGGCGGCTTCAATCTCATAGGCTACCTACATAGTGATTTATGTGGTTGTTATGTGGTTGTTATGGACAGTTGCTAACTGTTTACACCACATTACATTATTACATTTAGCTAATGCTTTTATCCAAAGTGACTTCCAGTTGATTAGGCTAACCAAGGGCCAATCCCCCCTGGGAGCAATGTGGGGTTAAGGGCCTTGCTCAAGGGCCCAACAACAATGGTGTTCTTGCTGTGGCTTGAACCACCATCCTCAGTGTGGTACCATAGCCACTAGACTACAGGCTGCCCCATATACTCCTTTGGAAATATCTCACCAGGTGCTTGAAACAGGGTTCAGGTTGTTGAAATTTCTGTCTCTTTCATCTCGAGTGAAAACAACATATTTTAGCCAGTGCAAATGGTGACAGTGGGCTTTAAACTATCACAGCAAGTTTTTGAAGGATCTGCGGGTTCGTCATGGACAGCACTTTAAAGATTCGTAACCTGGGGGGGTTGCCAAGCGCAAGGCAGCAGGGATTAAGCTGTATGGTGACTGTGTGGGTCGTGTGGAAAGCAGAGTCACTGAAAATAATGGAATGTGACTTTATTTATTTTCGAGCCAGCCGAAAATTGGCCCTTGGTATGGAACTCATGTAAGCACAAAACTGCTTGGACACCCGAAGGTAACGAGTTGGGTTGCAAATGTGACATTTGTAATTAGATTGCTGTTTTCCGAGATGTTTTTTTTTTTAAGGAGGTTTAAAGCTGGGTAAGGATCACCGAGGCAATTGTTTTCTTGCTAATCAGAATGGAAAATTTGTTCATAACCTTTTCTATCTCCCTCCTCAGAGGCATCCTTGTATCCTTTTGTCTTTCCCTTAGTTTATTACATCCAGTATTTTCAAATCTGTCCCCAAAACCTTTATCATCAGCTGCAAACCCGTAAATCATTGCAACAATGGATAACAGCCCCCCCCCCCAGAAGAGACATCCGTCTCGGCCTTTGGATGCTTCATGAACACTTTGATGTGAAACACCTTCTCTGTTGACAGAACAAGGTTTGGTTTTGAGAAATGTGCAGGGCTTTGCCTTTGAAAACGGACCATGTTATCATCTGGGGCCTGGCCCTGGTGTGATTAAAGAAGATTGTTTGAGAAAGCCGCTGAGCTCTACTTTCAACCGAAGAAGGCAACAACACGGACAATAGGCAGGGTACTTCAATAAATCAGGCAAATCCCCCCTTCCTGAGAGGAGAGTGACCCACAGCGCGGCACGACACAATAACTTTCAGAGCTTCTCTTTTTGAATAACAATCGCAACCCACTGTGAGAGACCTGTGAGGGCCATATTTCAAAACAACCAGGAGGAAAAAAAGCACCATGCAAAACTCGAGCAATAATATTTGGAGACTGAAACTTATGCCTGAGTAAATTCTGTGTAAATGGCTTGTGCCATCCTGAATATTTCATTGGACTCAGAAACAAGTTTTCATTAAGTGTTATAAGAGCATGGCGTCCTTGAAACGAAATGTTTGAGACTCTCGTTGGATCATTCTGTTGTCATTGTCTGTGCGGTTGCATGTTGGCACTCTTCCCGGAGAAACTGGTTCTGAATCTTTTTGACATGGTGGGGAAGTAGGAAAGAGCAAGTGGCTTGTTCCCACAGTGAAGCGATAACAATACATCAATAATATTACACAGTGAATCTTGTCATTCATAATTTAGTTAAAAATATATCAGCTGCGTTAGAAAAGAAACTCATGGAATGATCCAGTGAAATTATTACTTATTTTGTTCAATGTTATGCTTGAGGTGCAAATTATATTCCAATGGGAGTACGCTTATCCCCAAAAATATATAGTAAATAAATAAATAAATAAATAAAAATGTTATTCATACGATAGACACCCTAAGGGACTAACGGAGTGAAACTGTAAAGACGTACAGGGAAAGTGTTGGGAAACTTCTCAAACTTGGGCCATATTGAAGCAGCTTGCATGGTGCTTTCCTTGTCAGAAAACAAAGAAGAAGATAATTAAGTCAGAATTTAATCATGCTGAATGCATTTTTACAGTGATATATAAACACAAGACTGTCATTATCTGTTACATAGAGAGAGGGCAGTCGGTATAAGTCATCCAAAAATATGTATTTGGTTTATTTATACACTTAATCATCAGAATTATTAAAGAAGCAGCTGAAGGAACAATAACTATTATTTCCTTGTCATGTAATGAAAGCCTAGCTTGTAGTGAAAAAAAGCTTCAGAGTGCAGTATGTATTGTAAACATACGCTTGTCTAACATCATGTCATACTCATAGCTGTTTCCTCCGAGCATGAGACAGCGGCCCTCCGTCCATCCCTTCAACATGCTCGTATTCAGCCTCCAGACAGACAGGCGTCATTTTCATATTTGTTTGTTTGGGTGTTCACTCGGTCCCGTTATGAACTTCAAGTGAATTATGATCAGGGGCTGTCCTCTTCCGACCCTGTCAAAACCAGGTCTAATCAAAAAGATTTATGTAATACTGGAGCAGCGCTGAAACACAGCAGGGGTTTGGCTGGGGAGACTCCCTCCATACCAGGCTAAAGGCATACCAGGAATCTGTGAATAGGCACTGAAAACCGAATCTCTCTGTCTAATGCAAAAAAAAAAAAAAACAGATGCTCCGTTTGGCAGATAACATGTGCAAATGTACCAAGCATCAGTACATTTCAACAGGTACTGAAATATCCATATTTTAATGTTTCTGATGTATTTTGATGGTTTTGAAGTACCTCCAAATCTACCACCCCAACAACATATGTTTTGAGCTTAAAACTGTTTGAATTCTCTATTGAGGAATCAAAAATACTTGAATTGTGTTTTCATTTACTTCTTGAAAATACTAGCGCTATTTTCCATTGTACTCCTTTATCATCAAAGTACTGTTTCCTTCATCTAATACCAAGCCCAAGAATGCAGGCATCTCCCAATGATGAAATGCTTATGTAACAGTCCATAAATAAATGACACAAAATAATAGAAAAGACAGAAAATAAACAACATATTTTTCGATTTATGCGACTTGCTTTAGGCTCACTGACACATTTTTCACTTAAACACCTTAAGACAGATTCTGGAAACCATGAGTTGGATACAAATCGGGGTATTGATTTTAATCATCTTTCACCATTAAATGTGTTGCTTTCAATGAGCCTTATAATAAAGAAGTGTTAGCCTGGTGTGCCAAGCTATAGATCTTTCAAGACAAAATCTTTCAACTCGCCAAGCTCTTTAGCTCCAGTGCTAAACACCTCCAATAAAACCTCATCCCCCGCTGGCCCTGTTCAGTCACAGTCTCTGCAGTCATGACATCTGAGTTTCCTCTCCATGGTGCGATATCGGTTGCCGTAGGGACGCGTTTCCCTGGCACCACGCTGAACATCCCACAAACCCGTCTGTGGAAAACAGTAGCGTCATCAAACATGTCATGGACTTCGCTTCGCAGCACTGGTGTGCTTGGCACTTGTGTCCCCCCCCCCCCAACATCTCTATTTAGCTACATGGCGTCTGTGAGACGGAGGCTTTTAAAACGTTGCTTTCCCCTGCGTTTAAATGTGAGTCACACAGCACCTTCCCTGCCTGCCGTCGTTTTTGCTTTATTGGACACATTTACAGTCAAAATAAACTTGAACCGGAGAGTCATTTTCTGCTTTCCTTTGAGTCCTCCACCACTACTCAGCTTGTTTAAAGCGAACCTTCAAAAAGATGAAAGTATATAATCATGCTGCATTTGACATTTACATTCCTAAAATTCCACTCTTAATGGTATTTTTTTTTTTATAGTTTCCAGCAAAGATGCTAACGCTGATCAGAGCAGACATGTCTGAATCAGTTTTGGTATTTTAACCTCTCTGGTGCACACAAATGGAAAATGGGCTAGTAATGGGACATATGTTACAACTCTGTGAAGACCAATCAGGACTCCATCCACGGTACCTCTAAGTGGGCGGCTGGAGTGTTATGTCATTATGTGTTCTCTCTCACCAGCACATGCAGTCCTGCTTCATGGAGCTATATTACAGTGAATGATCTAATCTACCCAAACAGCTGCAGTGAATTTCAACCATCCCAAATGTGCTCACAAAAACACATCATGCCTACTTGTTCAGAATATGGCAGATGGTGTGGTGTTCACACCTAATTTCCTTTTCTCTCTCTCTCTCTCTCTCTCTCTCGCTGTTTGGCCCCTGCATCTGTATTTCTCTCTCACACTCTTTCATCCTCTGCTTGGTTTGATTTCATTTAAAATTGGCTGTGTCTTTTTTCACTTTCCCCTTTGGTGGTGGTGGTGGGGGGGGTAAGTGTAGTGGTTGTGGAGTGGGAGAGGAGTTTTGGGAGGGGTGAAGCTGAACTGCAGGGTGTTTGGTTTGGCATAGTGTATTCGGTGAGGGTTAGGTTTAGGGTATGCTTTTGGGGAAGATGTGGAGTGGGTGGTCTTCCGGTGTTCGTTTGAAAGATGTGGAAAACTACTAAATCATCATTACGCTAAAAATAAAAGAATAAAAGGACAGACACAACTGAAAGCTCCCAATCACTGCTCCCCATTACATCTTTAATGCTATGGTCTCCAAGCAACCACCTGTCCAGGTGAGCATCCCTGGATGAAGGAGCTCCAGGTAAACCTACAACCTCTGGAGATCATGTGACACCTACCATTTACCATAGATAAGTATGGTTATAACTGGCCCCATCACAGTTCACATAAACGCTGTCATTGACTTAACTTGATTCATTCTTATAGCACATTTCGTTCAGACAGTCATAGCCCAAAGCGGTTTACAGATAGTAAAGCAACAGAAGTGAGGAACTAATTAAATCATGACAGTGCAGAGACATAGACAGACAGTGAGGCATGGTGAGATAAAATTAAAAGAGAGTACTAACAAAAACTGGGTGGAAATGAAATAAAATGTGTGTGTGTGTGTGTGTGTGAGTATGTGAGTGTGTGGGTGAGCGTGTGTGTGTATGTGTGTGTGTGTGAGTGAGTGTGTAAGTGTGAGTGTGCGTGCGTGTGGATGGGGGTACACACCTGCACATCTGTGAAATCGATGTCGGCCTGGGCTGAGGAGAGTCTGCCTGCCCACACGGCTCTGCTCAGTGAGCTGGGTGTTAAATGGAACATGAAGCATGCGGGAGCCTTTCGGACTGAAGCATGGTGTGACACGGCGTGCCCTAGACCCCACTGCCTGCTGAGACAGGGGGCCATGAGCGACCCCAAGGTGTGCCGGAACAAGCTCGTGATGAGGAACAAAAGGACACCTGTCTCCCCCTCACTAACAACAGGTTAGGACGGGGAGTGTGGTGGGGGGGTCTCTTCAGATCCGTCAGCCTCTGGCACGCGACCAGTCTCCTGGGCCGAGAGTCACATGGGGCACACAGCTTGTTCACGGGTCCACTTTGGTTCGTTACAGCTGCGCTACATCGGTCTGTTAAAGCAGGATGTGGTTTGTCTACCACCGTTAGCAATGTTAGGCAGAACCGAGAAAAGGATGGGATATTTCGGGTCTCCGTAGATTCCATGTCACTGATCTCTTAAAGTGCCGGCGAAGGAAAGTGCAGTTTGTTCCCAGGTCCACTTTGGCCCATGACAGCTGTGCCCCATTGATAAAGTGGTTCTTTACCACTGTTCACAAAGTTAAATCCGAAAAGGCACAGGGACAAGGGGAAGTCTTATGTTTCTGAGCAAATGATTAATGAATTACAGGGGTGTGGTGAATTAATTTTCTGAGAGATCATCATTATTTGCAAATTGTTGGTGCTCTCTATTTGAAATTGTCAGTCTACGTGAACATATTTTATCTATACATTTTTAAACAAAGTATTGATTGTAATGTAAATGTGTTTTGCTGAGACATATTCAGTATATTTATAACAACAGTATTGTCTGTGTGTGGATTCACCAACCCCCCCCCCACCTCCCAACCCCCCAGGCATTCAGTTATAATTCTTAAGTGCCCAGTTGAGTGTGCTGGTACCTCTGACTCACACGTTGTGTTTCGGTTAATATAACCTTTTACCTGACTGATTTTACGGCCATTAAAATACTACTGTTTGCCAGGCTGTGTGCCGACGCACATTCCCAGACAAATGATTCAGCCAGTGTCACATGCGCTCAACACAAAAGAAAAGCAGGGTGAATAAATATGATCTGCAAAGAAATAGCAAAGGGAACTTTTCTGGAAAGTAGTCAAGCTCCAATTTTTTGGTTGAACTGATATGTAATGGCCCATGAGTTATTCTCTCTCTCTCTCTCTTTCTCTCTCTCTCTCACACACACACACGCACACGCACATGCACGCAGGCACACATAAACACAGACATAACTCTATGCATAGCTTTATAAATCAAAGTTACAGACGAATGTTGAAGACGGGTCAACTCATCAACCAGGTTTCTCTTTTTTCACATTACATGAATATTATTTCATTAAAAAATACATTTCCAGTGGCACTTTACAAAAGTTCCCTCATAGTACCAAACAGAACGCACCTCCTCTGTCAAAACAAAAGAAAAAAAATGCCTGGATTAAAGCAACTATTCTTTTATCTTTTTATTAGTTTGAATTATAGCACATACATGCCTGGATCATAAATGACTTAGTTTGAATTGTTTTTTTTTTTTTCATATTTTCACCATTTAAAGGATTTCAAAACAGACTGAATGTTTATATTTTCTTTGTTGTTCATCATCCACTCTGAACCATATGACCAGACGCAACCTCCCAGCGAGAGCTCTGTGACTGTGTTTTAGGACTAATTTTCCATAAAGGAGATGAAACGCTCATTAAAACTGCATGATATTTTTCCATGGAGCACAGTGGAAAGAATACATGCAACAAGACATCAGGCATTACTATTTCATGAAAGTTTCATTATAATGTTTTTTAAAAATATGATTGTTTGGGGTTAATATTGGGGCATGGCCTTGTTTGCACCAGCTATTTAAAACAGCATCTCTCACTTTTTACAGTGCACTTACACTGAAGATTTCTCATCTGAACAGTTTAGCATCTCAGTCAGCGTAGATCAGAGGTAGCCAACCTTGGTCCTCTGCGATTTGCCATGACCCAACACTAAATTTCACTTCCAGATGGGGTCCGAGGGTTACAACATAAGATTATGGCTGTGATGCATTCATGCACTGGAGCCAAACAATGTTTTCCAGTTAGGCAAAACCACCTTTATGTGTCATTACTCAAGGTCTTCCAATGATTTGAAAAATCTGGTTAAAGCTAAATATGGAAACCTTTCTATAAATGCTTATAAAGGTCTAATTAATTAACTTCAGTGTATACCTGTTTTAATTAATGTTTTTTTCCCCAGCAAAGATTGATGCTGGCATATGGTTTTATGTTGTCTTTTGTGTTTGTAAGTGTACAAGTTTGTTCTGCTGTCTCTTGGCCACATCTCTCTTGAGAAAAAAGAGATACAGCGCTGAGAAAATGGGACTACCTGGCTGGGAGGATGAAGGTTGCTTAGTTCTGGATTGACACCACTGTGTCCAAGTCCAGTCCTCTCAACCCTGATGCATTTTAAACCCAGGGAGCAAAGGAGAAGACTGATGCACTGCACAGCCATCTCCAAACACAGGAATATCAGCAGCCCAACTGAGCATGTGCCCTCTGCTGACAATGACATCATCCCCCCACAGCCAGAACACACTATCCTGATTGGCTCCCTGGGGTCCTCGGTCACATTTCCTGGTATTCTGTGCAGATGGCAAGGGACATAGTTAAAGGCCCAGCCTGACTCATTTTGATGTATTTTTCTTTTCTTCCAGTGGATATATTGTATCCTGTAGTTTGAAAATGACATTGCACAATTGTACAAGACTGAACAGAGAAAGTATTTTTGGCCGTAAATGTCAATTTTTAGACTTTCCCAGTTAGTTCCATGGACTCCTGCATCACTGCTGTCTGCTACAGTTTCATGAGCATTTCTTTGAGTGAAATCAGGAACAATGTTCATCTGGGCCTTCAAAGACGTTTCTCCAGAGTGGACGCGCTTTAAGACGCTACAATCTGATGGAGCCACGGGTCGGACTAACTGAATGAACATGGTAGCGGCACTGCACAATCACAGAAATGATCTTGACAAAGAATGTTGAACGACTTTACGGTAATTTGGAATCATAATAAGGTCGCTTGGATTGGAACTACTTCCATTTCCACCATTTCGTAATCCAGATTAACAGAAAATACACAGCAGCCTCTCGTCCAATCATAACTGAGTGTTTAATTAGGCCATGATGTAAGTAAAATGCAGAACTATGTTTATAAATTAGGACATCAGGACAGTTTTGATGTACGCAAAATTATTTCTTTTGAAATGCAAATAGCTAGTAAGAGAAGTCACGCTGCAACTTGTGGTAAGTGTCACAGCGAGCAGAAAAGAGCAAGGAACAGTTTCTGTGATGTGTGAAGATGACATACTTCGCTCATCTCCGCACACAATCAACACATATTTACATTTACACTCCATCAGTCTTGTGATGTGTTCTGACAAGAATCTGCAAATGGACTCTGTGGGGGGGGGGGGGGGGGGGGGGGTCCTCCTTATTTTCTCGATTTAGCAGCCAGCGCAAACCTCCGAGTTCCATACCTCGTATCCTCTGAAAATAACGACGCAGGATTACATGTCAAGAGAATGCATTTGAACCGGGTGAAGAGCTTAGCCTGATTAACCTCACAGAGGGCGCCCTTTGTGATGTCATGCGACCGGAACACTTTCCTGGTAGCTTTGGGAAATCATTTTTCTAACTGATTAGCACGAATTAACACACAGCGTGACACCGGCTTGTCCAAATTAGTACTGATCAATCCTCAGGTTACCCTGCTGGGTTTTGTTCCTCACTAAATTTGTGTCAGGTGCCCACAGGCTACCAGTTGCTGTCAGTGAGATACATGCTTGTCCTCTGATCTTCACTGGCTTCCTCCTGTTATACGGTATGGTTTTGGTTTTAATTAAGCACAGTCCTAAGGAAAAACAATAATAATCAATGTCAAGCAACAACAACAACAACAACAACAACTGTGTACAAATATTTTATATAGCGTGTTTCCCAATTGGGAAGGCACTTTCTGTTCTTAAGAAACATGAAGAAAAACATCAAAACAGAAAAGAAGATACAGCAATATCAGTTTAAAACACATCATATAACAAGGAGGCAATCAACTGTAGGGGATGTTGTGTTAAGAGTGTTCCATGGAACACTGTAAAAATGTTCAAATTCTGCAGAATTGAGCAGCCCCCGTTATGAAAAGGAATCTGGTCTGAGGGCTCACCAGCAGCTTAGAGGACCAGAGGAGTGTTCAGCTGTGTTCTTTCAAAGCAGTCATTAGAAATACTGCTAAGTCAAGAGGCAAAAAGAATTCCTTACGAAACAAAGTACCAGCTCTCAATAGGTTTATCAATCAAACAATCAAAAAAATATAGTGTATGAATTTTTAGATGTGACGACCTTTATGTATCTTTATATATACTCTCTGACTTTAGTGTCAGATGTCACTACGTCTTAGTCTGAAAAGCAGCACATGCACTATTTTGGCTGTTGGCTATGACTGTGGCTGGAAAGACCAGTGGTGAAGAAATGGAACCATGGGGCAGGTTCTTTCGGCTGAGCTGATTGGCTGCCAGGTCAACTCCTCAGGGTCCAGGAGACAGATTCTTTGACAGTTAAACTGGGTTTTTTATTTTTTTACTTTCTTTTCTCTGTCAGGCAGTGCAACTAGCAACACATCCATCAATTCCCTCTTTGAGCGGGAGATAACTGCACAGATATCCCACTTCTGCTTCTGCATCAACAGACAATAGCATTTCAGAAGGGTCAAATGAAGATGGAAATAATTTCAATACAGTTATCTTTTGAAAAGCCGTGAATGTTTCTTGTGCCATTGTAAGAAATCAATGCGCAGCAACATAAAGGCACATTTGAAAAAGCAATTCATTTTAGATATAATTGGGCAGAAGATGAATGAAGGTCCTAAAATGTATTTAATCTGAGCTGTGTGACTGAATGATAAATCTATTCATTCCCAAATGCTCTTGGCAAAGGGCCACATGTCTGTCAGTCACAGGAGGCCTGTTGTGACTGAAAATCGATGAGAATTATTCTTTTTCAAGAGGTGAAAACCCCAGCTTCAGACAGTAGATATATTACTGTATTAGTTCCACCAATACACTAAACCAGCAGATTCCAATCCAGGTAGAGGAGCTAATTAGGTTAGTGAATGAGAGGTGCAAATACCCAGTGTCACTTTTACTTCGTGAAGCAAGGGTGTCCACTAATGGCTTTTAATGCATCTTTTCGCTCAGCGAAAGAAGGGCTCTTTTCTTCTTTGTGACAGAATTGAAATCAATAACATATATATTTATATATATATATATATATATATATATATTTCACAGATGGGTCTTGGGGGTGGACATGAATCAGTAGCCAATCCAACCTCCAAAACGATTGAGAAAAAATAAAACAGGGCACATCACGCTGGTTCCAAAAAGCTCGCCAACGTTGTTCTCTTGGAAGCAAGAATGCACGTTTATCTCGCTGTCAGAAGGAGACCCTGCGGGAGATCGCCTTTACGTGTTCGGCGTGTGGGTGTGGGGGTGTGACAGAGAGAGAGATTTAAAACGTGGGCCGTTTCCTCCTCTTGAAGACGTATTCGAGAGCGTGTTTTGAGACCGCTTCCCGCTGTGTAACTACAGTACTTTTCTGTTGTTTTGTTTTTTCGCTTTCATCTCCTTCTCCTTCTCTTTTTAGTCCCTGGGTAATGAGGGCGAGGGTGTCATAATGAGCCGTAAAGAGATAAGATGTCGCCCTATTCAGAGCCGAGCTGCCATCTGACAGGAGAGTGGAGGAAAAGAGCAGCGATCCAATCGACCAGCAATGTTCCAAAACCCCCCCGCCCCCCATGCGACATCATAAAATGCGCCTCAATAAAGGCAAGAATGGCTTACTCTACAATGCAAAAAAAAGAACTCCTAGCGCCTGCACGGATGTATATGGAGGCATTAAAGTATTACATCCAGGGTATATGAGGTATAAGATATACTACTTTGTATGCATATGTGTAACGTGTACTTGACATAAATGAGACAGAATGAGCACAGTTCTGTCAAAAAATCACTCTGCCATAATCCTTTCATCTCAGTTTACTGATTTATGCAGGGGGAAAGTAGGAACTTCTTAAATGCATAGCTGTGCATTCAGGGAAAAGGAGAGGACCTAAAAGATTTTTGAACGTGTGTTTTTGTGTGTGTGTGTCATTCTCACCCGGCCCTATTTACACTTGGTTTTAAAATGTCCACTTGTGCTCGGTGATCCAAGCACAAGTGGACAACCAAGACACATCACCATTTACACCTGTGTGTATCACACATCTCCAAGTTGTCCAGCTGACTACTTGTGTTCAGATTTTGTTACTGCCTACATCACTTCCGCTGGAAGGTCAAAGGGCCCCACACACAGTTATTACATCAGTCTGTTGCTAGACAAGCGCAAGATTTATTTCGCATAGGCTAGTTAAGAAAAAAAAGCTAAACAACTAACTAAAACAACCACCACGTCCTGCATCAATGACGTATTTTCCTGTTTACGTGTCTTGTGAGGTCAAATGTGTCCCAGGCCACCTTGGCAAGTGGTTTGCGTGATCGGATCACAATGCGTCTTGGTGGTCGTTTGCACTTGTATTTAGCGCTGTCCACTTGTGACCCGATCGCCTAAGACACATTTTAAAGCCAAGTGTAAACAGGGTCTCTGTCACCTGTGACGTGTTACACAAGAATATGAATTTCTCTCCCATTTGCTTATGGATTAAATGGTGAGAGAGCTTCTGCAGCATAAGAGAACACGTTTAAGCACGTTTTATGTCCCCCCTTCCCCCCCTCTCAGCTCTCCTCTCCACCACTCGGAAAACATTCCCTTTGATTTACGCAGACTGAGTGCCAGCGTTTGTGATTGTGCGAGGCGCTAGATAGTTGATTTCCTACACGTATGCGCTGGATGTATCTGAAGAGCTCTGCTCTCTGCAGCTTCTCACATTGGTCTCTCAGGCTAAAGCTTTTTCATCAGATTAAACAACATTTAGAACAGATCAGCCTGTCGTCGTTAACGTCATGATACTGCAGCGTCAAAGGGGGCTCTTACCCCCCCCCCCCCCCAGCCCCCCCCACCATCAGTTCATCAAACCGCAGGGTCAACTTGATCCCTAGGACCCGATGGTAATACATGAATCCTACAATGTAGGGAATGGGGACATTTTTTACGTTTTTATTTTTTTTTATATAAGCACAAAAGCAGCCGTGATGACTTTTTTTTACACAGTTAATCTGGTATGTACACATTTGTTCTTCTAATGACTGGAAATAAGTGAGATGAAAGGTACTGGGAGTATGGCCAGGAGTGTGAATAAGCGTCTCTTGTTTAAACAGCCTAACAATGTAGGTTGCCGTGCTCGACAGGAATGATTCCAAACCTCCCCATCTGATCGCTTTTCCATTCTCCATTAGCTGAAAAATGTAAAAAGGCCCAAAACTACAGAGCAAACACACTCACATATATACACACAAACACACACACATATGTGCAGGTGTGTACCCCCATCCGCACATACACACACAAACACAAAACTTTGCAAGTGAAATGATAGAAAACAAGAAAACATTCATTAAAGTCTTTAAAGCGTTTAAAATGTGAATGATTACTGCTTTGATGCCTGCAGCATGCGTGCCAAAGCTACGGAGCGAAAGCTCATCTGTAAATGGATTATCCAACGGACACATTCAGTGGTGAAACACAAACGACCCATTATGTTGTGTTTCTGAATAGTCCGGCAGATTGACATTGCCAGATGGCCAAATACACACTCTGAGTTGATTTTTTTACATCATCCTCTCCAAGCCTCATAAATTCCTGTCAGGATTGATACATGCCATTATTTCAGTTACATCACGCTGTGTTTTTCTTGTGCTAAGCAGCGGGAAATCAACATTCGGAGTGCAAGGGAAGCAGCTCGTTCTGATTTGGACAGGTGGCACGGCGGATGAAAACTAGACAATCCTGACCTCACCATCTGATGCAAGACCTATCCGAATTGTGTCTCTTCTCTATCAGATTCTGCGTGCTGTAAAACAATGGAGAGACCCACCATTCAACTGTCAGCCAGACACAGATGAGTGTAAAAGCTCAAAAGAGAATGAGCTGCTAGAGATCTACCATGAGAACACGCACACACACACAGATAGAACAACAATATGAAAAATTTCCTTTTTCCTCTTAACCAGGGATAGTCAACCCTTGTCCCAAAGAGTGACAAAGGGTGCTGGTTTTGTTGTCATTCAACGCTTAGTTGATAAATTAGCACAGTTGATTACACAGTTAATTCACCTACTCTGGTGTCTTTTTTTCTGAATGGGTTGCTCATTTTAAAGTGAGAACAGAAACCAGCACACCTCATAGCTGTGCATAGGACCTCTAACAAGGCAAGTTGCTATATAGGCATAAGTGCATAACGGTCCATGGTATAAACGACAAAATAAGAAAGTAAAACTGCAAATATAATAAATACATTTATTTTTCATTGGTTAATGTCAGCATATTTGCAAGTCTGCCACTGGCAATATAAGGAGGCATGGATAATGGAGATAGTAATGTCTGATCTCACTGGAGAAGTTCCCGCGTGGGTTCAGGTTTTTGTTTAATTCCAGCGCTAAAACACCTGATTCTGCTTATTCAGGTGTTGACTGAAAACCATGAATTGATTGATTGGCTGAATCAGATGTTTTAGTGCTGGCCCGCGATGGAAAGTCTGAATGACACCCCGGCTCTTCTCAGATGAGGTAAAATTTTACACCTGGACCCACTGTGGAGATCACACCTCCTACCCTTTTAGTCATTGTACCATGACACCTCCAAAATGGCTGCCCTTAACTTATTCTGTGTGTGGAGGAGGAGGACTTCCTCTGTGGCTGGATTCCATACTGAATGCTGCACTTTAACGTGCCCAGTCATTACCATGATCTTACACAATAAGTAAATTTACTGATAAGTCCATTGATAGCAGCTGAAGACTGCTCTTACATCCTTACATGCATACAAAGATACATTTACGGTGATGTTCTGCAATACTCCAGCATTGATGCATGCAGGGGATTGGCTAATTTAGCCAGGGTAACCAATGGAAACAAAATCAAGCATACAGTCAGGCTGGCCAGGAATGGAATTGTCTACCTCTGACTCATTCACAGACAGACAGACAGACAGACAGACACTTGGGCAGACCTACAGACTGTCAGTCTTACGACCTCCAGATAACCTATTGGCAGTGGAGGCAGCAAAGCCAGAGGCAAGCTAGCAGGCACGGGTAACTGTGCCAGTGGGGCTTGCGTTTACTTCTCCCATTAATAATTTATACCTATCATATTTTTCCTTTCCACTCTAAACAAAAAAGGGCAGAGTAAGGGCACAGTACATGTATGCGGTAATAATCACACAAATAGAAAACAGCACGTACAGTGCTGTATGTATTATTCAGCGAGTTCTGTGCAAATGAAAGATAATGCATTTTTGAGTCCCCGGCAGTGGCCCGTAGACTGACCGCGTTTCCCGATGGCTGGAGATTCTGCCGCAGGTCTTCTTCACGCCGGGTTACGGTCACCACATCTGTCTGTCTGTGGCTGACCGCCCTTCTCTGCAGGGGGCAGGAATGGCTGCAGCCAGTCAGTCCAGTCAAGCAAGAGCATCCCATAATTTACTCCGCTGGCTGGCCTTCACATGATTGATTAGTTGTATATGGCAGTTTCCTGTTCGGTCAGGAATGGAGGCCTGCGGCCGAGCTTGGCAGATAAGGTTCACGAGTCCAGTGGTGGACAAACCCCACTCCCCTTTGGGAGCTGATTCAGTGATGGATGGGAGCAAAAATGGGGGGGGGGGGGGGGGGGGGGTGGTTGCAATTGGTTGTATGGGAGTGGGATTCAGATTTGGCAAACATTTTGCTGGACAGAAACGATGTAAGAACAATCCTGGGACATACATGACTGGCAGCAGCAGCACTATACCGGGTAAGTCCTGAGAGACCTGCAAAAGAGAACAAAGCTCTCAGCAGACCAAACAGGTTAAATAAGGAATTTAAAATGGAACTTTGAACAGAGATCTACATAAAAAAGCCATGGAGACAAACATGGACAAACATAGCCCCAGGATTCAAAATTACTTTTCATTATTCAAGGAAATAATGCAATGGTTTATCAATATTTATGAGATCAGGTGACCAATATCCTGACGAGCTATCATGCATTTTAATGACAACATAACATCAACATTCATTTTTGTATTTCCTTGGCATTAAATTAGCTATTTTTGGTTCTCCTGGGCAATCCAAGCAGCCTACAGGCATGAATGTTCACCGAGGTGCAGTTTTAATTATCCCAAACTCAGAGAAAAGACCAGGAAATATGGATTGGGTGGGGGGGGGGGGCAGGGATGACAGGGAAGAGTGAATTTCTTTTTCTCAGTTCAGGGACAGCGATCACAGGCTGTCTCCCGTACATGGCTTTCGCTAAACGGCTGTGCCAGACTCCACGCTGGCCCCAGGCTAGACTGAGAGTGAGAAACACACAGTTTGTGCTATTGACAGTTTCCATGCTGACATTTAGCTTCAGACCATTTCACCTTACAGGAATCAAAATAAATAAATAAAATAAATCAAATATAAAAGGTTCACCAAACACAGGGATGGAAAGACTCACTATTTGTTTGCACTGCCCTTTGGACGAATGGGACTATTAACTACAGTATGAGAACACAAAGTTGACACAATGCCAAAGATCCAGACGTGGAACAATCCATCACCCCAATCCATTAACATGTCTGCTGGCCCATGTCATATCTACTCTCCTCATCTATAACTGGAAAAAATGAGCCCAGTAATTGCTGATAAAATTTTTATTACATAACTCACATATTGACTTTTTCCTGATATATGGCACACTTGGTAGGCTCTGGGTAATGGGCAGTCTTTAATCTCATTTGTCGTTTAGCGTATCCAAACCGTTCTTTAATTAAAATGTCAGGAGTTCAAAGAGAACCCCAGAAAACAGGTTTAATTGGCCACGCTCTTTACATTAGTCCCAACCAGCGACTGGTTATTCAGGTTCATTTTTATGGCTGTACTTATTATGCACATTACAGTTTACACACTGCAGGCTGCATTGGCACCAGTCAATTCTGGCTGAATTTCAAATGATAATACCCGAGCGTGCCCCCAATTTAGCTCAATTAAACGCTGAAGTGTTGTCTATTAAAATGCAATGAGGGTTCAACACGCCTTCATTCATACATCATTACATGTCTTTTGTTGATGGATCCAAATGGCCAGCAGAGTTTCAGGTGTTTACCAGTGTTTATTTGTGTCAAGTTTATATATGGAAGAGATCAGTGGCATCTTTCATATGCTAATGATGATCTGAATTAACACAAATTTCCATAATCAAAAAAAAAAAAATATATATATATATATATATATTCGCATGGGTATGTAGGCGACAATATCTACTTTGAGTACTCAGTTTGTGTCTTCTTCATGGCAGTGAGCAAGTCATTTTTTTCAATGTTCAGAAGTATATGTTACCATATTGTATCCCTGATCAATATACATTGTGCTGCTCAATGTGTTAAACTGGTGAAGCCATCACACACCATCCATCTCCCCAGTTAGCCTTTGATTCATAGAAATGAGGAGATCTATACTGATTGCAACCTAACTTACTGCAAAACAATACAACTAAAATTCCCCTATTGTGCCAACTATAATAAATCTGACAAAACAAATTATGCTGGCTGTTTTTATGTGTTGTTCAGTATATTGATAAAAGAATAATGCCACAAATGCAAGAAGGAGGACATCAATACTACCTCTTTTAAAAATTTTCATTTAAGTATCTGGAAACAGCAAGATGCTTGCAAGACACTTGCACTGAAAATTCTTCCAAGAACTGACAACAGAACAGGGCCAAAAACCGAGATCTGAGCCACCCCACAAGTAGCTGGTTGAAAGGGAAGATATGAAGCTAATAGAAACCTCACCATTTCCTGTCAGAGATCCCCATCTAGTTTCCAAGCCAGATGATCCTAAGCCAGTGTGGTCATCTTGTAATATTACTTCCGAAAAATCTGGGTTTCATTCTCACTTCAGTCCAAGTATTAAGTTAATTGATTATATTGATTAATATGATAATATTAAATATATTATTTTGATTCACCAAAAAATGCAACTCCCTTTCACATTTGGACAGTGGGTTGGTACTTTCTGGACTATGTCGGATATACTGTGATTTACATCAAATACAGAATTTGAACATCTAAAGTTATTCATTTATCAAAATTAATTATCTTATTTTATGCAACCTTACACTGACCTAGAGCTAAATGCTTGCTGAGTAATGTTAAAGAAATGTTATACACATAACTATGAGTGAGAAATGCACGATTTGGTTGTCTCTCTAAGCTAGACAAGACAATAACGCTTTTATGACACAATGTCAACCCACCTCTGTTTACTCACTGTAGAAACCCCAGTGGAAGTTGAAGCGTACTCTTGGTCGAACATCGACTGTGACACATTGGATGTGATGGTATGGTCTGTTCTCACATACAATTAGGGCAGTCAGGCAGTTGCAATGTACTGCAGTGTTTTCTGAGGGACTGTCGAAAACAATTCCAAACATTAGATTTGATAGGTGCACCAGTCATGTGCGAACCCGTGCACAAATATGACATGGCAATCTGGAAAAAATGTATCTCTGGCTTTATTGTCATAGTCCAAAATTTCGGAACAATGGTCAGAATAGAGCTGGAAGTAATTACTGGTGCTTATTTCAAAACTGTGTCAACAGTTGGAGAACTGTGAATTGTGAATAGCAGAATTGTGACAGGGAATGCAGCTGAACAGTTGCTATCTGAGATGTTGGTGGCAACCACAAAAAAAGAAAGAAAATCTCACCAAACAATACAACAATGTAATAATGAAAAGTGACCTGATAAAACATCATGAGTTTGAACCTCCTTGACAAACAACATCCAAAAAATACTTGACATTCAGCAGCACAAAATACCACAGAAAACAAAAATAAACCAGGCACATGACCAGTGAAGGAAATCACAGTATTAAAGGAGGTAATGCAGACTGCCTGCATGTCTGGACACTCATTGTAACAGATAAAGGGTTAGGCTAACACACCCCTCACATGATAACATTCGGGTCTGCGTAGGGCTAAGCTTGGATTACTTCATGGAGGCAGGATGATGAGGATTAATACATTCTGTGTAACCAGGGGTAGGTAAAGATGGCCATATGCATATCTATATTTCAGGCCACTTTCTCCTCTTAAATGTTGTGGTGATTAAATAAATTACATATGCTGGCATTTGAGCTGCATTTCCTGAAAAGCTAATAAGTGACAGACGAGCCTGTCCACATATGAAACCTCTTACTATGGCCTAGCGCACAAGTCAACATAACAGGGGTTTGAGGATGCAGGTTATGTGCCAGCTGAGCGATGGTAATTGGTAGAAACAAAACCCTGCATGCTCACAGACCTTGCAGGACCAAGCCTGCCCACCCCTGCTGTAAACGGTATGGATGTGGACCTTGACACAGCACGGTCAAGGATAATGGAGATAATGGACATTGGAGGGGTAGCACAGTCCATTCCTAATTTACCTATGAGAACTGGGCCACAGTTTGTACTGGTCAAAAGTGTTTCAGCACTAAATGCATTAACATTTCATCATTTCAATTCCTAAACTCAGCATACATTATAATATTATGGAATCCTTTGGGTATGTGTGCATTATATAAGTAGACAAACTGACCTTTGTTGTTTAAATATGACTGAAATTCCGGAAGTCCCAAATGCGGGATACCAACACAAAAATTTTTTTATTTGGTTATTCAAAGCTTGGAACACATGAACCATCAATAACATGGTCCACAGAGAATCCGCTATCGTTCCAACATCAGATGAAACAAAGTGGTAGCATCTGCAGAATGCAGAGAGATTACTGGTGCACATATGCTCTTAGATCTCACCCATTTGTCAGCTTGTACATTTGTAAATGTGCACTGCAGAGTTTTATGCTTTCAGATAGATTTATCAAATCCAGAAGTAGTTAAACACACAAACAAACGTGCACCAGCATTAGAGATTGTGACAAATGTTTGGATGTCATTTCACAATATACCTCTGAGAAACATGATGTCATTGGCTCTAAACTTCTACAACATAAATGTATTAATTTGTAGTATAAAAAATAAACCATACTGCAACCTGCGTTAGAAAAAATCTTGTTTGCCTCTCAGTCTTACAGTAAAACGTCTGTGGAAGGGTGTCCAGTTTTACCCAAGAAGGGTCAGAACTTCAACATCTGCTTTAAGTTATTAAACATGAACCTTAATTATTCAGGGAAATTAATATGCTTTTAGGGTAGGAATAACTCTCTTGTACGAAGACAAAACAGATGTGACAGTCATTCACTCTGACTGGTTCGTTGAACCAATACCATCATGGCAAATCCAGACCCCTATGTCACCATTACTTTTGTCCACAGGGACATAAAATGGCAAAGCAGACATCCTTTCTTCGACTGAGACTAGAGTCAATCAATTTAGTACGTGGGCTTGTGGCTGTATCTTTCTCAGCTCAAGGCTTAAAACTGATACATCAGGTATTGATATTTCCTCCACAGAAACACACACTTGCAGACATCAAAACCCATGTATTGTAACATATTCACAGGCTTCAACCTCCAATGATCTGGATTATGTAACCATGGACGCACAGTACCCATATGCATCAATTTGTGACAGTATCCTGACAAAATAACCACAGCACAGATTATGCATTCATTTTTAAACCGAGAATTTCGGACAAGAAATTACTCTTCAGTGATAAATGTTAATATTTTGATGCATGTCAAGTCACATCAAAAAAACTCTTGAAAAACGTATGAGAAAATAATGGTTCCCTCAGTTAATCCGTGAATGAATTATTTGTTGATTCTAAATGCTTTCTTTTAATACTGGGACATGTTTCCAGTTAATGCAAAGATATTCTAAATAAAGACACTGATCCCAGGAGTATTTTGGCACTGCATAAATCTGATAGTCTGGCTTCCAAATCACTCTTACATCTTACTGCCAAGCTCCAATGAACAGGTTGGTCCCGAGCAGAAGAAAGACCAGCAGTCAACACCTCAGCATGACGCCTGACTGAGTTCATCTGGCCAGCGCTGGTGACAGATCCAAGAATAAAAGATGACTAAAGAGTTTGTGTGCTCATTCAAAGGGCTTATGAACTAAGCCTGTGAAACAGGACTGCCTTTACTCAATGCAATTACGTGCCCTGGCTGAAAAAGTGACATTATTGTTAAAGTAAGTAGTTTCATGAGAAACGAAAGGGATTCTGCTAAGAAACAGGAACAAAATGCAATACCTACTCAGGTTATTTGCAAGTGTTTTGCAAAAAAAAAACAAAAACAACACTGATTAAACCTTTGGGTGATTTGATCAACAAGATCACATGGAATGTTTTGTTCAATTTAAGACAAAACAATTCAACTATATTTAATATACGCATTTTTCAAAGAAATAAAGTAAGAACGAAAACCCTTATTTTCAGTTTGGGCAAACAGTATGTGGTCTCCGCTACAAGCGAAAAAAAAATAAAAAATAAATCCGTTGCTAAGAAACCATGGGAAGTCTATTCCTATTTATAGTGTCAGAGTCTGGGGTTCCTGATGTAAAAATCACACAAGACTACAGCCCCCATAGAGAGCAGGGAAACAAACCTCTTGAATCAAAAGTACATAGTTTTCCCCGACCCAGGAGAGATAAAAACCTATCAGATGCTAATCAAACAAAATACTTATTTTCTATTAAATCACATGAAGGAAAAAAGCGAGAGGTCTCGACAAGAACAGTTTACTTTATGTGAAGTGGTGTTTCAACAAACACAATTTCCCCCAAAAAAATACACTTTCAGTACAAACAATCTCTAACTGAACACAGACTGGGTTCTTTGCAGACAAAAGAGGAGCAATTTAACAAAGTCTAAACTCATACAGTTATAAACATGTGCCTGTGCTAAGAAGATTATGACACATTTTTCAAAATGCCAAACCCATAGCGAAAAAAAAAACATGAATTCATAAGCTCTAAACTTCTAGTGCATTTATATGATAGATTCTAGTATAAAAATAAATCGTATTCCAATTTGAATTAGACAAAATCTTGTTGAATCTCTTTCAGTAAAACCTCTCTCTATATGGCAGTGGTGTCCAGGCTTATGGAAGAAGGGCCAGCACACACAGGGGTTTTTATTTCAGCCGCTTTCTCCTCATCCACTAATCATGGCCTTCAATCAATACCTTAATTATTTAAACTAGGTGTTGTAGTGCTGGGATAGAAAAGGCCTGCATCGTCATTGGCCCCTCTAAGATAAGACTAGATACTCTAGTGTTGGGAGAATGAGATTTGATGATGCAAACAAGGGGTGGAGCTGCCGGTAACTTACAGAATTAAACCAATAAATATATTTTGTTGTGAAGAGCAAAACCTTTTGATTGGTTCAAACAGTCCAGCCAATGGCAGCTAACCATAGCTTTATGCATTTTTGCAGTCAGAACATGTCATTCTCCCACCACTAGGAGGTGGGGATCTGTGTGGAACCCGAGGCCCAATACATGAAGGTTTGGTCGGTGATCCAGAAGAGGTTTTCTAACTGGCCCACAAAACACCAGATAAATGCAGCCCAGACAACAACGCATCAAAACCCAATGAAGACACAGACACTAATAACATACATAATGTTGACTAACTAAGCAAAGGTACAACGGCAAACACAACAACACAAATGACAGTATTTACAGAGTAATCGGTTCATGCTAGTCTTTATTCAGTACTTAGGTATCCCAAAGCGGTGCGGAAAGCTCAGTATAAAAGAGTTGTTTGTATTGGGCTTTGATGCCATGTTGTTGCATGTTATCCAGTCTACAGCCAGTGTGAAAAGAACCCTTCAGTCCATTCCATTACTGTCCAAACTTTCTTATATTCAGCCTAGAGTGTGGCGAGTGTGTAGTCGAGCAGGGAGGACTGAGGCCCTCTAAAACTGAGGGTGAAACTGTGATTGGCTGGGAGGAGGGGGCGGTGGGGGTGGGGGAGGGGGCGGGGGTGGGAGGTGCTGGAATGGAATGCCGTGGAGATGAGGCGGCGGCCCCATTCCCTGATTGGCCCAGGCCAAGTTCATGGGCGGAGGAGGTGGGGGCGGGAACGGGGGGAAGTAAGGGAGGGCCCCGGGGTGCCCGAAAGGGGGTGGGAAGGGGCAGGGAAGCATGACATGTCCGTGTTCCTGTGGTGGAGGGGGCTGTGACATCATCATCATTCTGTCGTGCGGGTGGAAGTGGGGCTGGGCGTGGCGGTTCGGGAAGCCGTCCTCCGGGTACGGATGCAAGCCCCGCCCCTGGCGACCTCTTCCAGCTTGTCTGGGCTGAGACTGCGCTGGTCTGTACTGGTTAGGCTTCACCATACTGTTATCTGGCGGGTAAATAAAAAACAGGAGATTCACACACAATTACACTTAATAAATTAATGCAGTGCTCAAGAATGCACATGAAGGGAGCTCGTCTGTCTGCTGGTGTTTTTGCATGCTCCACCATCGATTGGATCAGGACGCCACCTAATGCCTTTCCAAGGCCCAATTTGGACGCTAATTGAAATGAAATCAAAAGAAATCCCACAGACACTGCAGGCCTTTCCGGTCTGAATCAGCTCCCTCCTGACACTCACTGATAAGGAAAGACTCGCACAGACCGATCTATGGCACAAATCTTCGATCTTATCTGGGAAGCACTAAAACGCCGGATTCACCTAATTAAGGTTCTTGCTGGAAGACTATAATGAGTTGATTAGTTGAGTCAGGTGTTGTGGCCCTGGGATAAAAGGAAAGCCTGCGCCCAGACCGACCCCTTTCAGGTAAGATGACGTTAACACAGTTCTACAGCTTCCACCTATGAACGTTGAATTTTCAGGCTGAAAAACAAAGGGTCATGCATATACAGTAAACCCCCCTTCATCGCGAGGGTTACGTTCCAGACCCACCCGCGATAAGTGAAAATCCGCGAAAAAGAAATGCCCTATTTAAATACACCCTAGCCATGTTATTATAAGTTTTACGGTACTTTTAAAAGCATTTTAATGTCTTTAAACACACTTTTAAAACAATAGAAACACATTTAAACACATAAAAGATATTGAGAGAGCGCAAGACCAATAGAACAATGCTGTGGAATGCCGCGAAATGGCGAAAATATAAGCAATATTAAAATTAACAGGCCTTACAGGAAAAAACCGTGAAATACCGGGACCACGAAAACTGAACCGCGATATAACGGGGGTTTACTGTATCCGATCGCCCACATACTAAACAGAAACAGTAACACTCACAAGGCGTCAAAGTGACACCATCTTTAAATGACATCACACCGCTGATAAACCCTGGATCTTGCCGCTGAAATCAGACTCTTTCATTCCTCCACAGGCCCACGATGCAGCGCAGCCACACTCCATTCCTCCCTGACCTTTAACCTGCCCCTGCTCGCGCTGTATCTGTTTTCCTGTTCTGACTCAGCTCTGCCTCCCTGGTCTTCGTTGATCTGTCCCTCCAAATGTCTCTGTGCTTCCCCTGGCCTTATCCCCTGTGCCCCTCGTGTCCTTGTGTCCTCTTTCAGCTGGCATTTCCAGCTAAGCCCCCATGTGTCTGGTTTTTTTTTCATCAGACCAAGCGGTAATGTTTTTGCTTGTTGAGAGTTTTTGAGCTTTTGATTAGTTGAAATTAATCAGTGACTGACAGCTAATTGAAGCTCTATCCATTTTTTTTTTGGTCCTTTCGCCTCTCATTCAGCCACTCCCTGCTGCAGACTTTCAAAAGATGCTGGTCTTAATTTCTGCTTTTATTGCTGCACCTATGACAACTCTTAACAGCTTGTGTGGCCATGTACAATAAAATGTCCCTCATTACCTCTTACACGTCCCTGTGGAACCTACTGTGTCATTGCTTTATGTTGCAGGTTTATGACTGTAGCTATAGGTTAGAGAACGGCAGACTTAACCACATTAGTGTTTCAGTTATGCTGCACCTGCACCTAAACGGGGAATTCCGTGCGCCAGGTCTGTAACACAGTTGCTCTTAACTCGTGTGAATGCACCGACTCTCTCTTGCATTTGAAATCGCTCTAGGTAAGGGAACTTGCTAAATTGAGTGTAACGCAACATATTTAACTGGTGTCGTTTTTCACTCTTCCCTCCAAAACGTCTGTACACAACACAAAATGCAGAGCTGTTACACTGATTACCTGGTGTCCCTGTACTCCTAATCATGTCTGACCATGATGCTAATGCAAAAGTAATGATATCATATGACAGAGATGAATGTGGTTTTTTAAAATGGCACGTTTTCTCATCTCAGCGAGGGAATGTAATTGGAGGGAGGGAGGACAGCAGGCTAGTAGATTTTTTTTTTCTGTGGCCTTCTCCTTCGTCGCTCTGATCTTTGGAGCTGGTCCCTCCAGCGCTGGCTCACTTACGCATGAGGGAATGCTTGTGGAAGGGCCCCGCGGAGGCCGCCAGTCCCACTGTAAGTCTCCGCTGCCCCGCGCGTAGCCGGTGTGAAAACAAATCACCCATTTACAACACAGCCATAGACCCCTGCGGGCGTTTGCCTTGGCTGCCGAAAACCCTGTGCACCCGCTAAAAACCCACCCCACCAGAGGCAAGGACTTTTAATTGGCTTTACACAAGGCTTGGAATAGCATCTTCGCTGCCACCCAGTTCTGACGGTTCATCGCCTCGCACAGCCGCGGTACAGTAAGCGCACGCCGTGCCTGGTAGCCATTAGCTCAAGTGTATGAACGCGTTTGAACCTGCCTCAGCCAAGCCCCTGAGCATTCTAATCAACCTGACTTGATTACGTAAAGCATCTATGTGCGCACATTATGAGATCATGTTCAACTGCCTATAGCTCACACTCAGTGCAATTTAATTCATTTATTTCTAATTCAAAGGCCATAATTTGCACGGACTGTGCATGAAACATGAACAAAAACGCTGTTAAGCAACCTCAGCCGAATCATACTTGCAGTTCATGAGACAATGCAACGCTGTGTAAATCGCCAAACTGAGTTAAAATTCAAAAGCTTGTGAAATCTGTTCTTAGTATTCCACCATCATCTCCGGTGCCTTCGCAGAGTATATCATATCTAATGGTGATTTTGCAAAAAGTTATCACTTTTTATTTTAATGATATGTGGCAGCTGAATGCTTATATTAACTTACTGCTGCCAAGTAGAAACTCAGTGAATGACATTTTTAAGGGCTGCATTCAGCAAAACTAAATGAGTGCAAACAGCATATTGATGAGCCAAACTGTAAGAGACATCCTGATATATTTAAAATTTTGAAAAACGTCTCATCCTTCATGCTTCCCAAATGTGTATTCAAGATTCTAAACTAAAGTCAATTAGGTCAAAGTAATCACTTCAGACCCAGAGATGAATATACTGTGTGAACCCCAAGGCTAAAAAAAAAAAAACTTGCCATGGTTCTCTAAAATTCCTGCCAGGTTTCATCGGGATCAACAAACCGGAAACTACACAAAACAAAAAACTGGCATGGATTGAGAATATTAATATATAAATGAATAAACAAGCCACAGGGAGACAGACCACATGCCAAAACAACTGTGCTGTGCATCTACAAACAGCAGAGCCTGTCCAAGAATTTTCCCATGAGTGTACACACACACACACACACACACACACACACACACACACACACACACACACACACGTGCATACACACTCCAATGTCATGCCACCTTCATTTACCTAAAGAACAACCACCCTAGAGTCACAGTGAAATTAACTAAATACAACAAGCCAACGCGATCAAACAAACGTTTGTAATTGAATTAAGATTACAGCTACAGTTGATGAAATATTTATGTTCCATTTTGCCTGTTAATTTTTTATTAATGGAATGTTAACCCGAGTTAACCTGTTTGAAATCATAATTAATATTACTCTGACATGGTATGTGGGGTGGCAAATTGAAATACATACTGTGCATTTATTAGTGTCGACTCCAAGATGAATGTTGACACAATTGTGTTAGGTGTTTGAAAGGGGGATAGTTAATGTCAGCTTAAGACTGTATAACATATAAATTCAGCTCAAGCATTTTGTGGGCCAGAAATCTGAAATCAGCTTGAATACAGAGAAGACAGGTTCTGCGAAGATTGAACGACAGCTGATTATACAGTCTGACTTTAATGTCAAGCTCGGAGCCTAAATACACTGAAGTTCTGAATTAAAAATGGATATATTCTACAAGCTACAACAGAACACACTTTTTTCATGAATTCATACCTTTTTTTTTTATTCAAGGCAATTTTTCATTGCTTTTCAAGAACAGTGGGGAACAGAATACTTATCCTACTCTTCCTTTTTGACGTTCCAAGACAAAAATACTTCTAATATTTTCAAGGGCTGGTGGAAGCATAACCTGCCAGTTAAAAGATCCAGAGTGGCTGATGCACTGCTAATCAGCTGACTGAAACCACCTCGGAAAATCTGTAGTCAGCAACCGGTTTGCAGAAATGCCAAGATCAGAAAACCTCACTTATCCTTCGGCTCTGTACGCGAGTGTCCTTTGAGAATGATGACTAACTTCTAAGTGGCGTGGAGGTTAGAAGAATGGGATTTTGTGAGTGCGTGTGTCTTTGTGTGTCAATATGCTTGTGTGGGTGGGTGTCATTTGTGTGTGTGTGTGTACGGTTAGAGGTGTGTAGCACTGTGGACTCACCTGTCTCACTCTGATCTGTCTTCTGTGGTCTTTTCTGTTGGTTCTGTTTCTTGCGCATCTGCTTGGCTTGCTTCTCTTGTTCATCGTCACTGTAGTCCAAAGCCTGAGAAAGAAAGGGATAACGTCTGTATATCTACAGTTTCTATCTGATCATATGCCCAAGACAACTGTCCAGCTTTGTAAACCATGCAGCACACAACTAATTGTGCATGAGTTACATAAAACTGTTAGCCCAGCATATTACTGATAGTGTGTGCGGAGGTCTTCAGTCTCACAATTTGTTGAAAATGTTCGCCATGACATGGCAGGCAGCAACAGTAAACCCATCCTACTGTGACAATGTTCACCATCATTTCATGTCCAACCAGCCATTGCATTTATGCTCAGCCATTTTAGTATGCGAACCACGCTACTGTTGCTACAAACAAAGTACAGCTGCAGTCTCCTCACTGACCAGAGGTGTCACTAGTGAGTAAGTGCACTAGTCACTAGTAAGCACTAGTGACTGAACCCTTCCTTGCTCCCTGGGTCATGCTACAGCCAATAACACGCTGTTCTGAGAGGCCGTTGGCCAACTGGGTATAGATTGTGGGGCACATCGCTAACAAACTACTGCTGCTTCAGCAAGATATGCCTTCCACCCACCCCCTACCCCCCATTATTTTACATTCACAGCTCTAAAAATGACACTGTGGAAAATTACTTCTGGCTTCTATAATACTGGTATGTATAATAGAAATTCAGAAAGTGTTTGTAATAAGGCCTTCATCAAGGACATGCAAATCAAATGTGAAAACAAACAAAATTAAAAGAAATAAACATGAAATTTCTGATTTTGAAAAGACAGGAAAAAACATTTCCCAGGAGCTGTCATTCAATAGCAATTTGTGAGGAAAAAAAATCTTTATCAAAAGGTCATTTCCACCCCTAATAACACATCAGCAATTATAGGCAATTACAACAAAGAATTATGTGATGAGTTTGCTTATGCAACATAATTTCATAACTGAAGAAAAGCACTGACATCTTTCATTTCAGCATTAGTCTTTTGCAATTTACCAAAAATGTTGTGTATTTTTTTTTCCTGATAAGAGCAATCTGTTATGACTGACGCAGCCCATGTAGAGGGAAAACACGTCACTAATCTTTGTGCTCTGACAGGGTTACTGTTCAGTGCACTACCGCTACATCAATCACAAGTCACACCTCAGCTGGCTGCTCACTGCTTGTAGTCTGTACTGCATTTACCCTATCCGGTGTCTTTCATTTCTTTATACAGGGGGTCCTTGACTTACGAACGAGTTCCGTTCCTACGACTTGTCGTAAGTCGATTTTCGACGCAAGTCGGAATTTATACCTATACCTAAGTTAACACCTTAAGTCACTCACACTGTACACACAATACATAAAGGACATATAAAATACAGTAATTAAATGAAACAGTAATAAAAAAAAGAGAGAGAACAATTTCTTATCTTTATTTCTGTGGTCGTATTTACGAACCAAACCACTTAGGTCGAAACTAGGTTTTTTAAATAATTTATGGGAGCACGTCCAAACCACGAAACGACGTAACTCGAGACCGTTGTAACCCGAAGACCTCCTGTAGTATATTTTCCTTAATTATATTCTTAAATATATTTTTGTATTGCAAGGTTTGCACATTTGTATATTGTGAGTACTTATATTATATCTTAGGTTATTTCCTTAAGTTAAATATAAATAAATTAAGAATTTTGCTATAGTGAGTTTTGCAGTTTTACAATTGAGTTTTTTTTTTTTGCACAGTCTGCCCTGCTGCCGGCCCTTTCACTTTTTATTGAACATTGTACCTTGGCATGTGACAAATAAAAATAAAAAATAAAAAACTTTGACTTGGGTGCTGGCTGTGAATCAGCTTTTCCACATCAGATTTTCGAATATGATTAACTGGCTACAAAATGATGTGTGAGTGTATCAACAGCAACAGTATTTCTGGTGCCTCCATATTTGGTCTCCAGGGTTCATGGCCACAATGTTTTTTTTATGTACAGCCACACAGATGCACATAAGCGCGGGCACGCACACTCAAGCGCACAGGTGTCAACTTAAACTATCCTCAGATATATCCATTTATTTAAGTGTGATACAAACACAGACATTTTACATCAGTTGTGTACTGTCAATGTTTAATGGACCCGTTAACTGAAAACACTGCATAATTAAAATCTGTACGTCGAATGCAACGAAAGATAAAACCCATCTTCATTAAACGTGTCTTTGTGAATACACGTGTGATTTACACATACATACATAAAATCACTGGTGTGATGTAACCGAGGAGGTGATTACACTGTCTGAGGAGATGGGAATACTGTAAAGTCTGCGTGCATCAAATAGGTAATGAGGCTAACAAATGGGTATACTGTACACCCCCAGATGTTTGATTGGATATACTCCATAGCCTTGTAAATACCCTCCACTCCACCACTGATACAGATACAATCACAGCAATACACATGCAGAGCAGTATACAGCCCAATATCCTGTACAAAAATTGCTTGCTGACCCGTTCTATTCCTCGTGAATGAGTCAAGGGGGGAGGGGCCATCCTTTTGAACGGGTCCAGGCTCAACTATTCCATGTCACTGTGACAAATGACACACAAAAGCAGCTTGTTTATGGAGGGCTATTTCTGCCTTGCGCTTAACGGGATATGGAAAGCGATTCCTTGCCGTGGCCTGATGCGCTGTACCCTTCCATCTGGCTAATTTATCTGGTTTATGAATGACTCTGAGCACATGCCACAGTGGCTGCCGAGCACACTGCGTGGGTTGGGGGGGGGGGGGGGGGGGGGGGGTGGTTGTTTGGGACCGCCCTTTGATAAAGACACACTTTTCTGACACAATTTTTTTGAACCTCTCTTGACCAGGGGACTGTCAGGGTGTGCCTTCCCAGAATTCTGCCTGGGTGCCCTCTTGCTCTAACTGGACAGATGTCAGGGACGTGTGTTTTGATTACGCATTCAAACCATCACATAAGCCTTCATATCTCACCCTCATGCGCATAAACTCTCCCAAGGCACTTCCATGTATAGTTTGCTTACGATGATTCATATCCAAATTCAGCTTAAAAATGAACCTGAGTTGATTTTAAGTGTGCTTCGTTTCATACCAGGAAAAATACCATTGTTTTAAAAAAAAAAAGGTAAAAGACAGATTTCCAGCATACGGCTCCCGAGATCTGTGCTCAAAGTATTATTTCTCCCTCCTCACGTCATCCTGCTCACCCACACTCACACATACCCATCACCATCAGCAGAAGTTGTCAGGATATCTTAACTGATGGTACTGATGATATCTTGTGAAACTACTTAGCACAATCTCTTATTGCTTTTATTTATTTTTTATGGATTTTGCCATATTTTCTTCACCTTGGTTCCGCTCAGTGAAAACCCACATAATTTTCAGTCCTTAGAAAAAAAAGGGAAAATTCTGATGAATTTTATGCTCACTTAGCAGTTGGTCTTGGATACATGCATCTTCACAAAATTCGATTAAGTCCTCCGTTTTGGGTGGAATCCACAATAGCCCAGAAGCAACTGATTTCAATATGGCTTGACATTACATACTGACTTTGTGGTTTCTAACCATGACCCCCTTCTGATGAAGCACACAGGAGCTTTCTTTTATAATTGCTTGCTTTTATATAAATGTATGCCTCTATATATTTAGTGGAACAACCACCATTCAAACTGAGACCCCTGGATAAACATTTTGTTTGACAGGTGTGTTTGCGTCACATGTGTTTAACCCACAGCTCCAACAATCAACCCTGTAGGTGAACCAAATAGGTAAGAAAGTCCCCCAGAGGAGGATGGCTGACCCAAAGTCAGTTTTTCCTTTTAGCTCATAATGCATAGTGTTGGGACATGGACAGGGGAAACCTGACCCAGAACTCCCACTCAGAGACGTTTCCTAAGCACAGGCCCAGATAGACATCAGTAGAAATAATCACTGCCATCATACTTAGCAACGTCACTGTTATCACTATCATAACTGGATGGGCTCTTAAACTTATTCAGCAATTACTCAGTTACTTGAAATCATTGTCAAGCTAAGTGCTGCAATTAAATATACATTAAAAAGTGCAGACAAGGGAAAGGATCTGACCAAATCTTTCACTTAAATTGTTAATATAATTTGTAATTAAACAATTGTATTAAATTGTAAAAGAATGCAAAACAGAAGTTCTTCCACTAGTGGTCTCAGACTTTTGGACCCCACTGTATGTGTGCGAACGATCGTTAAATTGGGGTACAAGTGTTGAGCATGTGGGCACAGCTGAAAGGGGTGAGGCACCGAAAAGGGACAAGGGCCTGCTCAAACCCTGCGGGTCCACATCCCAATCCTCTCCTGAACACGATGCAGTGAATTTTGGCAAGTGTTATCATAAGCAATGAACAGTGAATGCACCCACCTTCAGAATGACCAAACATGTGTGAATAACTTCTGAAAAGTAAAAACCTGGCATGGTTTCTGAGTCAGGATTTTTTCCAGCCCAGTTCCAAAACACCTGATTCAACCAATCAACTGACAATGCTCCTCAGTCAAGAACCTTCATTAGCTGAAATGGGCCATTATAGTGCTGAGTCACAGCACCTGCACTAAAACTGGGTATTCTCTGATAAGATTGGGCCTCAACCGGTCTAAAAGCAAGCATAAGTACACCATGTTCCCACGAAATGTGGCAGCTTCGGTCTCCCTGAAGAAAACACACACACCCGTTGCTTTTCTTCCTTTTTTCACCACCAGCGGCCCCTTGGATAGCTGTGCCCTTAAAGAAGAAAAATAAAGCCCTCCCTACATTCATCATCAAACCCTTTAATGCACGTTTCCGAAAGGCTCCCTTGGATTTGGTGGGCGGGGGAGTGGGAGGATAATGGAAAAGAGAGAGTAGAAAAACAGAATAAATAAATAAAACTGCCCACACTGACCTCAGGGGGCGGCTCCTGGTCATTCTTCCATGAGGCGTCAGATCCTTTGTATCTGCGGGGGGGGTCAGAGATATAGCCGATATGAATGCAAGAACAAGCACAGCAGTGCAGTAAGTTCCCATGAAACATGATAGCTTCAGTCATATCATGGGAGAAGAGGATTTATATTCTGTATATGTTTCCTAACTACTGATGCGACAAAACATTTTAAACAATGTCATTTCATTTCATGGCATCACTGCTTCTCACAAGACAAAGAACCTTCTGGGGCAGCACAATTCTGGCAGCAGAAACACATAGCTCAATGATAAAAAAAAAAAGTCCATATTATACTGAATAATTACTGCATCTTTTACTTGAGCTCAACATAACTTGTGTGATTTCTGACAGACTCCGTTGTAGCAGATCGGCATGCAACTGCTGCACCCATTTAGCAACCCCATCCTACTGGCGTGAAATTGATGACACAATTTCAAAATAAAAGCAGCACAATTACTCAAGGTAATGCGCTCTTATTTTGACTTGTTCAACTATGACTCATTGTTATGCTCATTATTTTTAATAAGCTTGAGGCTTTTCTCTGTGTAGAGTGTTAAAGGAAGTTAATGTTAAACAAGCAATTGTATCTCGCGATGAGTCAAACACATCCCTCATTCACGCGACTACTACTAAAAAAAAAAAAAAAAAAACATTAGTCATGATTTCCATCCCCTTCATATGAAAATGATGCATTACAGGAGCTAGTTAACGGCTTTCCATTACCTAAACAGAACCTTCCAATGGGACACTCAATAAATGGTTATCCCTTCCTTCCTAAATGGAATACGTTTGTATATTCCTTCCTTTTAAATTGATATGTAATTACTGTTCTGTGTAGTGTCATTTTGTTGTTGGTTCATCCTTTTGTGGAAAATTAATAAAAATATATTCGCAAAAAAAAACTCTCTGCTCTCCGTCCTCCAACCAGAAGACAGAAAATCAAGACTAATGGAGGGGATTACATGAGACACAGAGGACCTGGGAAACATTAAGATGTACATATGTATGCATCTTGTAATCCTGTGTCTTGCAAAATCAATGTTGAGCATGCTTTAGCCAGCAGTTAAATAGACTGCCACATGTTCAGAAAGGAGCGTTGTCACTATCTGATTGGTGCAAACCCCACTGATGTCACAGACCACGTGGGCAGACTCTGCTGACTCACCGTTTCTTCCACCTGAACTACTTAGATGTACAAACACCCAAAAGGCTTGTACTTTGGCATCCATACAATGTAGAAATCACATACTGAATATGCATGGTGAGAAAGTTAAATATTTAAAATCCATTAAAAAAAGAAAAACTCACGTGTCAGCATGAGACTCACTATGTACAGTGGGGACAGTGTGATTGTGCCTCTTGGTGTCGGACGGTAGATCTGGTTTATGCATTGCATAGAGTTGTGTTTGCATATGCAGAGGAGGAGGAAAAGGTCAGCTATGATCTCGTTCCATGTTGCTGGCGTGCTCGGTGCAGTGCGCGCCACTGAGTGCGTAATCACATTACGCAGCCCACTGATGTGCTATTAGATCAAAGCCACGGCGACTAAACGGCGGCTTCGTGAGGAGAATACCCTTTTCCTGTTCTTCTGGAGGACAGATACGAATCTGCATATCCGAAACGCCCCTGGCTTGAAATCTGAGACCGTGGGACTCTACGGCTTCATGGGCCACAGTTACTGCGGCAGCAAAGAGAATTATTCTTTATTACTGTTCTATCAAACGAACAGTGCATGGAACAGCTTGCATGGTCATTGTGAACAGCCAAAGACCCTTGGGGTGTGGGGGGAAGACTTGACACAGCGTGGCATTATTATCTCTTGGCTAGGAAACCAGGGGGTGAAATGGAGAGCTGGTGTCTATGCAGCTTCTTATAATTTATTTTCATTATTTTTTTTTCACTTTTTCCCCAGTTTTACCCTTTATCCCAGCCCCTAACCAAACCAGCTGAAACACAGCAGAAACCATTCTACCTGCACCAGGAGGAGAGTCGCAGGCACGCGACTCCTGTTTTACATGACTCAAATCTAAAGCTGAAACACAGCAGAAACCATTCTACCTGCACCAGGAGGAGAGTCGCAGGCACGCGACTCCTGTTTTACATGACTCAAATCTAAAGCTGAAACACAGCAGAAACCATTCTACCTGCACCAGGAGGAGAGTCGCAGGCACGCGACTCCTGTTTTACATGACTCAAATCTAAAGCTGAAACACAGCAGAAACCATTCTACCTGCACCAGGAGGAGAGTCACAGGCACGCGACTCCTGTTTTACATGACTCAAATCTAAAGCTGAAACACAGCAGAAACCATTCTACCTGCACCAGGAGGAGAGTCACAGGCACGCGACTCCTGTTTTACATGACTCAAATCTAAAGCTGAAACACAGCAGAAACCAGTCTACCTGCACCAGGAGGAGAGTCGCAGGCACGCGACTCCTGTTTTACATGACTCAAATCTAAAGCTGAAACACAGCAGAAACCATTCTACCTGCACCAGGAGGAGAGTCGCAGGCACGCGACTCCTGTTTTACATGACTCAAATCTAAAGCTGAAACACAGCAGAAACCAGTCTACCTGCACCAGGAGGAGAGTCGCAGGCACGCGACTCCTGTTTTACATGACTCAAATCTAAAGCTGAAACACAGCAGAAACCAGTCTACCTGCACCAGGAGGAGAGTCGCAGGCACGCGACTCCTGTTTTACATGACTCAAATCTAAAGCTGAAACACAGCAGAAACCATTCTACCTGCACCAGGAGGAGAGTCGCAGGCACGCGACTCCTGTTTTACATGACTCAAATCTAAAGCTGAAACACAGCAGAAACCATTCTACCTGCACCAGGAGGAGAGTCGCAGGCACGCGACTCCTGTTTTACATGACTCAAATCTAAAGCTGAAACACAGCAGAAACCAGTCTACCTGCACCAGGAGGAGAGTCGCAGGCACGCGACTCCTGTTTTACATGACTCAAATCTAAAGCTGAAACACAGCAGAAACCATTCTACCTGCACCAGGAGGAGAGTCGCAGGCACGCGACTCCTGTTTTACATGACTCAAATCTAAAGCTGAAACACAGCAGAAACCATTCTACCTGCACCAGGAGGAGAGTCGCAGGCACGCGACTCCTGTTTTACATGACTCAAATCTAAAGCTGAAACACAGCAGAAACCATTCTACCTGCACCAGGAGGAGAGTCGCAGGCACGCGACTCCTGTTTTACATGACTCAAATCTAAAGCTGAAACACAGCAGAAACCAGTCTACCTGCACCAGGAGGAGAGTCACAGGCATGCGACTCCTGTTTTACATGACTCAAATCTAAAGCTGAAACACAGCAGAAACCAGTCTACCTGCACCAGGAGGAGAGTCACAGGCACGCGACTCCTGTTTTACATGACTCAAATCTAAAGCTGAAACACAGCAGAAACCATTCTACCTGCACCAGGAGGAGTCGCAGGCACGCGACTCCTGTTTTACATGACTCAAATCTAAAGCTGAAACACAGCAGAAACCATTCTACCTGCACCAGGAGGAGAGTCGCAGGCACGCGACTCCTGTTTTACATGACTCAAATCTAAAGCTGAAACACAGCAGAAACCAGTCTACCTGCACCAGGAGGAGAGTCACAGGCACGCGACTCCTGTTTTACATGACTCAAATCGAACTTATTTTCCATTCTGCGCCTGCAGCGCTATTCCCACACTACCTATATTGTCGGTGAAATGCGAGGTCAGCACGCAGTCAGTTTGTGCTGATGCGGCCACCTGGAGTGACCAGTAGTGACCGCCAGAGAGGAATGAGAATGAAGGACATCGACTGACTGAACCCCCTATCGTCCCCAGCCAGGCCAGGATTTATTATTGCTGCCTCACCTCAGCCGATTAAGGCCCCGCAGGCAAACATTTCACCCTGTGAGCCACCTAGAGGGATGCAGGTTTTTTTGGTATGGTTGTGCGCTGGTTTTTTAGTATGTTTCTAACTCACTGGCTGAGGAGTTCACCATCAATTGTCTCCCAGGCCTTAAATGGCTGCTGATTAATGAGAAAGCCACAATAACCAGCATCTGTACCTCCTGGACAGGTGCTGTTCACCCCTGCTCTTTATTTTATAAATAGTTAGTAAATAATAAGCCCAGACAGACTAAGTGTCCTGTTGCGCTGATAATGTACGCTCAGGTACTTGCAGGGAGATAACTCAATGAAGACATTTCACTGACTCTCTGCCTCCAAGTGTGCAAACATGAAACACGCACAAGCGTGTGCATCCGTACTGACAAATGCTTCCCACATCACAGCCGGTCGCACATACATTTCATTTCATGCTCCGCGTCGGGGCTTCATGTATAATTCAACAGCGCAGGTCTATCTAGAGCACATAATTTATCTATGGCCAGTGTTTGAACATTCAGAGATCTGCTTTGATTCCCGTCTGCCGGGTCAGAGGCCGTTTCCATCCGTTAAGAGCATGGGGAGAAGGGGGGTGGGGGGTATTTGGGGGCACAGACGCCTGAATGCATTCACACTTCCACATTTGGAGTCTCCACAGTTCAGCCTTTTCATTTGGTGCGCCGGCGGAAATGGCAATTAGCATGGCGGCGCACTCGTAAGACCTGGAAACGAAAAGCGTAATGGGGTGAGTGCCGGTCTCCTCTCCAGCAAATTCACCAAAGGCTCAGAACGCCGTTTCTTTCTCGCGAAGCATACATATTAATCAGCCCCCTTCCTCAGTCATTACTGGAAATACTTCAAGCAAACTTGACACGCGACAAAATTCAGCGGTGTACCCTGTATCAACACTGCGAGGAAGTGGACGGTTACCATGCAACAAAGTTTTATTATTGTTGTTATTTTTTTTTTTTAAAGACCTCAATTCACCTGAATCACCAAAGTCATTTCAAGACAGTTGGCCTTGAAGTTCTGTCATTTCCCTTGTCATTTAAAAAAAAAAAAAACATCCCGCGTCTCAAAACTTCAGGATTCCACCGAGGTGATGGCAGACTGACGGCGGAGGCCTTGGGCGGCATAAGATTAGAATTTAATATGGCTACATCAACACCATATTAAGAATTCAACCACGCTGTCATTGCCCTCGGCCCTCCGCACCCATCCGAGAACTATTGGTTTCACAATACGCCGTTGTACATCTGTTTCAACAATAACACATTTCAAACTTCACTGCTCCATATGTTTTATGTATGTTGTTACATAAAATTTTACGGTCACCAGAGCAGGAAGGCTTGCCATCTACATTTTGACATTAAAACGGCCAATAAACTGTTTCCAGAAGCACAAGAGTGCCCCGATCCATGACTGTCATGCAGTTTTGAATTTCAGTGCGGCTGCAGATTAAACTTATCAAAGCAGGAGAATGCACCATGACAAAATTTGCTAATTTGTTTGTGTCCCTGTTTTTCATAGGCGCCCTCAAGCCAATTTGGCCTCCTGGTTTTTGAGTAAATAAACTACAAATATGTAATCAGAAAGCACTGACACAGTAGTTTACAGAAGTAGCTGCAAAACTAAGTCCTTCTTGGTTTTTTTTTATTTATTTTTTTTTTTTTAGTAATTTTACAAACAGGACAGCTAAGCTATGTCACAACTGTAAATATGTAACAAGATATGATAAGTGGTATAGTTACTGACTACTGGGGCTAGCAGAACAGGAGAGACACTGACGGATAGATAGGGCAACTGAGTCTTTTCAAGTCCATTAGATGTGTTTCCTAGTTCCACCAACACTTCACCACTGCATTTTCTCCAATACACATTTTCAGATAATGATAAGTGAAGCAGACAGACAACATTTTTCCATACACATACTTTCTTCAACATGCAATTTCTTCTTAAATAATTGCATGGAATTTCCAGTATGGACAGGAATGTTCATGGTTCGATTACACCCAGTTTTTTTTGGTGCCGTTCCACTCTGTCAAAACAGTGCTCAGGAATCTCTTGAATCCCCTGTCAGAACTGAGCCACGAGGCAGAAATCTCCGTAATTTTGTCCAAACACAGAGATGTCAATTTGAGCTGGACTAACATTATCAGGGGACCACAGACTTCACTGAAAATCATTTAAGTTTCTGGCCTGCAATTATTACCTTCCTGCCAAGTAAATATCGCTGCCATGGACAATTCATTCAGGATTAAATTTACAGATGAGCCCAAACGATTACACAGGCCATCACACCTAAGCTAATTATTACCTGTCACTGACACTGAGTCTATATATATTACGGTGAGTTATATTGTCTTTGTTTTACCCCCTGATTAAGTGAAGTCTTTGCCAAAACATTTTTTTTGTTAAACTGTAAAGATAAACCTGGCAGTTAATCAAGGCAACAACAAAAGAGTGCCTCTGTCTTTCCTTTCAAGTTCATTGAATTAATTTCTTTACTTGGTACATCTAAAATGATTTAAATAGTGTCAAAGATGCACTACTCCCTCACATTTTCCATCACAGAATCAAACAGGTGCCCTCTGTTTTTTTTTTTTTTTTTAAACTCAGTGCCAAGAATTTAAGGAAGGACACCCCCCCACCCCCGCCCCCAATTTCACCTTCCTAATAACTCAAAAGAGAAAAACACATCCTGTGTTTGCAGAGCACCCATTACCAAAAGGAATTAACACACAAGCTGTAATTGTAGTTTTCATGCCTCAGCAACAACAACACATTCCAGAATGAAACTGTATACACCTTAGGCCAACATAATCATCTCTGTTGGTACTGTTCTCATTTCATTTGTTTCAATTACACTTTGGAATAATCTGACACTTGTCGTCTGTCGTCATACTCACTGCTTGAGTTCCTCTGCGAATATGTAATCAGTAAAGTCTTTCAACGATGGAGCAAAGTACATCGTCTCCTGCAGTTTGAGGTCTTTGCTGGCAATGTGCTCTGGAGAGTTGAATCGGAGAACATAAAACGGGTGCGAGACGGGTCCAAAGATTTCAAAAACCTGAGGGGAAAGGAAAGAGATGATGATTCATGTTTAATATGCATCTATGAGATTGTTCAGTTGTGTTTCCAATACATCAACCAGTCATACATTAAACTGATTCCAACATAGGTGCCAAGGAACCAAATTAAAATGCTCACTTCCCCTTTAAGTGAGCATTTGTGGGACTTAATTTATCCATGTGGCACAGCGCTTTCATGCTTGCCCCCAAAGAATTGGAGCTTAAGTTCTGAGGGGTCACATTATTCTGATGCACTGTAATTCCAGAGCCACAGTCCCCGCGGATGGAGTACAGACGAGCTGGGTGCCCGCTTTGAAGATCTTTCACTGAAAACAAAAACTGGTCAATGAGGAAGAAAAGCCGCACAAGGGGTGAATGAATAACTTTTTAAATTACCTTTCCGACCGCTTGCTTGTCCTTGTTGAATATGACGCTGTCGTCCTTCAACGGTGGGGTGTCCTTCAGGGATTCAATTATAACTGAAATAGAAAAACAAAACTCAAAACAAAACAAAAAACACAAAAAATCCATTTGAATGCGAAATAGAAGTGAAAAGAGAGTCTGACACAGTCCTGTGAGGACATCAACAGAGAGTGGATTTAAATATTCCATGCAGTGAGCGTCATTTAAAAAGATTTAACATAAGAAATGCTTAACTAAAAGTCCACAGTATGTATTGCACACAAACATAATGTACCACACACGTCATATTACACAAACACATTGCACGAACATGCAATGATATTAACGGTCAAATACATTACATTCAAGCATTTAGTAACTGTTTCCAATATGACCATCCATTTACACAGTCAGATATTTACTGAAGCAATTGAGCTGCAGTGCCTTGCTCAAGGGCTCAACAACACCACCCAAACCTGGAAATTGAACCTGCAACCTCTGAGTTACCAGCCCAGCTGATTGCCCATTTGACCCTTCTGAACAAAGGCAGCCAATTAATGCGATCATAACAAGATATGGGATACAGCTACAGCAGCACAGCATCTCATTGATAATAAATAAAAATTTTGAAGGCTGTCACTCTAAAGCTGAGGAGGGCCCTTGAAACACACAGAAACACACTGCTTCAGGCAAGCCGCCAACAGCTCCGGCCTATCACAGAACGCTGAATCAGACACCAAGTCTTCCACCAAGACTTCTGCTGAATTTTTTTTTCCCTGTGGCTGAAGGTCAAATGCAGAAATAACCCACTTTCAGAGAAGAGAGACACCTTCTCAACTGCTGCCAGGATACAAAACTCCCATATACCAGTTGTATCGCAATGCATTGTAAATGAAGACTAAATATAACATGGAATGTGTTATAATGTGTTGACTTCATCAACATGCCACTGGCAATGTTTTAATTTTTGCTTGTTCAAAAACAAATTTCTGAATAATTCACTGGGCTACAATGAGTAAATCTCAAATCAAAGTAAAGTACATAATGTACTTCTGGGAACAGAACCAAGCTTCAATAAAAACTTCTAAGGAGACCACAAAAGCTTAAGGTTAGTCTCACGGTCATAAGTTAAAAATGTACAATCATGCACAGAAACCTTGTGTGCTTCTGTGACAGTAAATAAATTGGGTGATACCAATCCTAAAGCACTTTTTCCCCTCTTACTTTTGTACTTTTGTTCACCTGCCAGATAGCCGATAAAAAGACAAGGAAAGTTTGAAAACTAGTTCATGCTTTGTCCTGAACCATGAGCGATATTTTTAAGAACTTTTAAGAATATTCTAGATCTTTTTTTTTTTTTTAAACAGAATTAAAGACATTTTTTTGCCATCACTGAATTTTTTAACTCAAAGATAAGGCCAGTTAGCCTGCAGCACTGTTGGTAATTAATGCAGACGCTCTGGTGACGTACCCAGCTGCTCGATTATGCTAGAGATGACACCAACGGGCAGGATTTCAGCGTCCTCTGGCAGAGAGATCGACAGTTCATTCACCGCTGGCAGCTCCTAGAAAGCAACACAGATCAACAACTTCTGTTAGGGTCATGATGCAGACACAACACTGTTGGACATCTCAACCACTTGTAATTTCACTAATGCTTTTCTGGCCAAAATAGGACAAAAAATGAACTGCATGGTATTGCATGAGGAAAGCATGGGCAAAAGGTTAAACACACAGAATAACAGCTGGGACTGCTCTCTGCTGGAAATAGATACTTCTCTTTGCCATCATCCATTACTGTGAATGTGTATGAATGTATATGTGTATAACTGTAGATTAATTTGTGGTCATTGTTCCGGAAAGGTCATTATGGTAAGATGCTCCCTAGGGAAGGCATTCTGTTGGAAAATACCAAGCTAATGATCCTTACAGGACCAATTTCACATGTTTTCCATGTTCAAAATAAACGTTCTTTCAGATCATCATTCTCACAGAACCATTCTGGGTGCAATTATGCGACACTAGAGTCTGAGGTCATCAACGAGCCAGTAACTACTCTCCATTGGTCGATTCAGATGCAGTCAGATTCCCACAAACAGATGCTGAAGCTCAAGAAACACATATATTTGGTAATGAAAAGTTTGATAGGCTAAATCTAAAGATTAAATTAAAAAAAGGGTCATTAATAAAAGGTATTTGAAAAAGTTCAGGTATCCCAGCAAAAATGCTGCGGGCTGATCACACACATACCTGCACCACGTTACCATGCATTGCTCACAATACTGAACTGAAATTGGTAAGTATGAATAAATACATCCAAAAATGTACTATAAAACTTTGACTTGCCGTTAAACTTGCTGGTCTCACGCCCCAAGTAAATGACTGCCCCATGCATTTTTTATAGTATAGATACTATACATTTTCAATGTTCACTGAACAGCACACAGGCTCACAGGTAACGTCAAATACCACAAATTCCCCATGAGAATCTTTAAATTCACCATCGACTGTGTAAAATGCATCTCAGAGGAGCAGCGATGAACACAAAGCCTGTTTTGCATTACCTTTAGAGGCAGCAGAAATACTGCAGAAATATCACTTTAAGTAATGGTTATGGACAGTTATGCCTGATTCAAAGGTTACCATGACACATTCAGTTATAATCACCAGCATTGTACTGTGCTTCACCTAGGTCTGCAAAACAGCTTTTTCTGCTTACACACCAATTCTGATGTGGACTATGCCAAATTCTACACAGTGTACTGCCAATAACAATCTGTACAAATTAATACAGTAATGACTCACAGAATATAAAACCATTCTGCATTCAAAATCAAAACAGTAGTATATTAGCAAGATGTATGAAAATAGGAACACTGATTTCAAAGCAACCTTAAGGGAAAATGTGCTTTCACACAGAACACAATGACATAAAAGTCTGAATGGCGGTTGTTTCATCCACCGCAGGACAATGCGACTTCATGCAGGTTCATTAATCACCAACACCTCTGAACAATGCATATGGAAACTGCCTTCTCTTTTTATTTTGGGGGGGGGGGGGGGGGGGGGACCTTATTTGCAAGTCAAATAAATACAGGTGTGTTTTATTATGTCGGGTGAGTCACTCACACAGGATGAAAGCCAGAGCAGAGGAAGCAGCCGACGGGCTGCACCGCAGTCAGCTCAGACACATCTGCGCAGAAGTATATGCATTTGCCTTATGGGAAAAGTCTACAGATGATTGGTATGTGACCAAGGGTCTTTGTCTTTTCTACATTTTTTATACTTGCTCCTGGCACTTTCTGCTACATTTTCCATGTTCTCTCATGCCTCCCCTCCCGGTCATATTGTGTGATGCATATTGTCTTCTTTTTGGGGCCTGAGATTTTGCTGTACTGGCTGGCTCGGTTCTTTTGTTGGCAGAACCGTGCTCCAGAACAGAACATCCTTCCTAAGGATTATTTCAATTACAGAACCAGTTTCATCACTGCTTTCACGGTGGTATGAATTTTAATGCGCCCATTTTTTTTTTTGTTTAATATAAATGACAATACTACAAAAGAAGGATAATTGGTGTGAAAAATACCCAATTATGTTCATCATTAAAAACATATAAAACGCCAGCTGCAGAGAAAATGGAAGTGATTCAAAAAACGAAATCTCACAATAATCCCTTGACATTACAGGCCTGAGTTTATTGTTCTGGGACATGATTTCAAAGGTTGCACAATGCCAACTAAGGATCAAGTGGCAGTCAGATCCAAAAATGTAAAAATGATTTAATATACAGTACAACATGACCTTAACGTCTGCATTTACCCATGAGCGATAATAACCCAAATTAAAATGCACAGATGCTCCTCATAGCATTTAGCAGTGAGTGGCCATGTCATTACTTGCCTTTTTTTTTTGTAGAGAGACAAAATATATCTATATTTCCTATGTGTTTACTAGATAGTTTCTTCAAGTGAGTTATGTAGAAAATAATTGAAATCCTGCCTTGATGTAATTAAAAATGACAAGTGCAGAGAGCCCTTTAGCTCTTCCCAGCAGAGTCCGTTAACATCAGTTGCAGACTCTAGCCGACCCATTTTTTAAAAGCCTCTTGCAGCACACAAAATATACATACAATATCAAAATATACTTCAAAACATGTCATGGGATTCAGTCATAATTAGGTGACTTTTGCCTACTAGTGTTTCCTGTTAAAGCATGACCCGATGAGACAGAGCAGCACTCTGGGTTTCAAAGAAAAGGGGGTGGGGGGTTTGGGGGGATTAAACAGACTGGCTATAGCCAGCTTCAAGTGCTCTTAAATTGATTATATTCGCCTTCATGTTCCCTGTATTTGATCTGATATTCACACTGCAACTTCATAGGGTTTGAAGCGAAATCTCAGAATGCATTTGACTTTATTATTATTTTTATTTATTTTTTTAAAGTTCTCCATTTTAAAAGGTTGGCCTGTGGAGTGGAGACTGGTGACAGAGCAGCTCTAGTGAAGTGGGCAGGTTTCATGTGTAACTGCCATGCAGGATAGCCGTTACAACTGTGATATGTGAAAGAACGTACACAGCAGGCGGGAAATCGTTTGAGGAGGACATCAGCAAAAATCTCAGCACAAGTTTAGCACAATTGGATCTCACTCTCAAGCTGTACATAACTGACAAAAACTGTGAGTGAGGGACTGTGTGTGTAGGTTTCAGCACAGTACTGGAATCCTGACCTGTGGAGGCTCTGCCTGGGCTGTAAAGCCAGCAGGCTGTGTGCCTCTCCAGGACCTGCACTGAACGTTGCTGGCTCAGCCCTTCAGATGAACCTCTACACTCACTTATCACGGGCTTCACACCCGTTATGCCAGAATTAACACATTTCTTATTATATGAGCAAAGTACCATCAGAGAAGACGTGAGGGCAGAAACACTGGCCATGGCTTATAATCCATCACCATTACCAAAATGACTGTGAACCCTCCAAGTACATATATATATAGACGGTCCCCGAGTTATGATGGTCCAATTTACGATTTTTCGACTTTACGGTGGTGCAATACAGCCATTCTGTTTTTCACTTTTAGTACAGTATTCAACAAATTACATGTGATACTCAACACTTTATTATAAAATAGGCTTTGTGTTAATGATTAACTTTGTGTTAACTAAAGGCTAATGTAAGTGTTCTAAGCAAGTTTAAGGTAGGCTAGGCTAGGCTATGATGTTCAGTAGGTTGGGTGTATTAGGTGTATTTTCAACTCACAATATTTTCCACTTGCGATGGGTTTATCAGAATGTAACCCCATCGTAAGTTGGGGACTGTCTGTAATGTCAGTTGTGCTGCCAGATCAAGGTAGTCTGACACAATGCTACTCATGCAGCTGACTGCAGTTACTGAGGTAACCACTTCAACTGGCTTCTTTATTCCAGATAATAATAATAATGTATACCAACATAATGAGTAATCTCTTCCCCACAGACGGACTGTGAACAACAGCAAAAGCTTCAAACGCATCGAGTGGCACTAGCTAAGAACATCTTAAAAACACGTCCACGTGCCACACAAGCGGCTGTAACGCAGGTGTTTTGTCCACACTGTGTTATTTGTGCAGGTTGTTTTTGTGTTATCGATTCTGTTGAAGGCTCTCGTGGACAGACGGGCAAGTAAACAAGTGGGCAGGCCGAGAGAAGTGTCTGAATCGTGTTAGAACGGGTCCACTGATTTCACACATCGATGACCTACCCCAAGGACACCACCCAGCCATGCTCATTTACTGCTCACCCTCATCCCCCCTCCGTCCCCACCCCAGCGCTCTGCTGCTGCCTCCCCAGGTCCAAATATAAGACCAGGACACTTAAAGGTTCAGGTCTTAAAGGTACGTAGTTAACAAATCCCTGCACTGGGAGGAGGTCTTTAAACGAGAAACAGCATGCCTAAGGGTGTCCAAATATCCATTACTATGGGGGGAGCAATGCAGGCAGATTTCACACAGTAACTAAAAAGCAATAAATGTTAAGAAATTGTATATTTACTTCAGGCATGTTACAAAGGCAGTGCTGTTGTAATATATTTAGCTATTTTTATGTTTAATAAATCAAAGATTATACAAAATTGGCCATGGAAAAGTCAGAATACATCACAGACAAAGATGGTTAAGACAAAGTAATAAATCACTTTGAGATCAGGGCGTTTTTAATTATTATTTTTCTGCACACATAAAGAAAATATTTCCTATAAAAGAAATCTTAATCTGACTTCAAACTCAAACCCTGTTTTTCCAAGGGTTTTGTGTGTCTGTTTTTTTTGGTGGTGAAGCATTAAACTCGCTCTAATTAGTTGTTTACTCTAGCGTTACGCCATACTACTGTCTTTGAACTTCAGTTGAGAGACTTTCACAGTGAGTTTCCAGTTCAAAGGCTTATGGAAAGACTGCTTTATTACCAGAAAATGGTCTCAAAATGTTAATGTTTGCCCAAAATCTAAAGTTCTACTTGCCAGTTACTTTGATTATAATGACTTCTCTCCTTTTTTTTTTTTTTATACAATTCAAATCGTAATTCTCAAAATGGGGTCATGTACTGCTGGGCTGGACATTTTTAAAGGGTAGAACTGGCTCAATGGAATTTCTTTCCTTTTTAAACCTTTACTGAACCTGGTGTGAGTCAGTATTCTCTTCTGCAGTGAAGTCTTTGGCATGAACTACAAGCCCATTGTGGGTTTGGGAGTGACAGACAGAGAAAGGGAGCATTTTTGGGAAAGTGCACACCGATAAACATGTCAGTAGTTACTTCGACACACGCAGCATCCGATGTGGCTAAATAACTCATCTCAGTATCATAATCGCCCACAAAGTTACATAAATGTCAGTACTGTTTACCAAGGATGACCACTGACTCTCTATTAATCATTACATAGATCCTACTGAAGATACAGTTCATTTGATCTACGATGAGAATGCTAAAGCTAGCTACCTTCCCTTCGCTGTGCTCTTCCCAAACATACTGAGAGCCAATTCAGCTGGGCCAATGTTCAACGGTGAACTGTTTTATGGAGACTAGAAACGTTCAAGTTCTTTGAATTTCCATTTGCATCCAGGGCAGTGAGGTGGAATGAGACTCCCGCTACTGGCCACGTAAGTGTCTATCTCCCACTGCAGACGGCAGACTGAAAACTCATCTGTTTCAATCGCATGTTGGTTCAGCAAATCCTATATTCTGAGCATTTAATCTGGGTCAACTGCATTCATGAGCAAACCCTCTAAACCATATATGAGCAATCTTCTACTACAAGCTACAGCAGCACACAAGTTAAAGACATCTATGATCAGCTGTATCACCTGTTTGCTTCAACATTATCTTTGTTATTAAATTACCACATTTTCCTGGACATTACTCTATTGTTATTGTCGTAGTCTACTTAGTGCTGGCCAGAAATAAGACGGGCTCCTCCTCTGAGCCGGGTTCTGCTCAAGGTTTCTCCCTGGGGTCAGAGAGTTCTCCCTTGCCACTGTTGCCCCAGGCTTGCTCTGAGGAGGTCTGAGGCCTGGCATCCATGTCAGGCTGCGTTGTGACAATCTGTGTTATAAAAACCTCTGCAGGAATAAAACTGAACTGAACTGAACTGAACGGATTTCCAGGAGTTTTTCCTGTACGTTTATGAGTTACTCAGGATAAAGGCATCTAACTAAAGGTCTCAGTGGAACGTAACGAAGGGGTCTGGTTATGATCCAACTGCCCCACACAATGCCTGCTAAAGGCATTCTTTCAAAGCAATCATGGTGCAGTGCGATGACCTCACAGATGCTGTGCAGCCCCCATTATCCTGAAAGTCTATAGAGATCACTCCCTACCATGGAAATGTCAATTCCAATGGTGAGCCATCCCAAAGTAGGTCACAAAGCCGCGCTCAAAAGACCAGTCAGACACAGACATGCAGCTCTCCCGTCTCCTGACAGGATTTACGATTTCCCTCTTTGATAGGCAACGCACCAACACCTTGCTTTAAAAATCTGCCATTTACCAGAAGAGCTGTGCAGTGTGACTGACAGCTTCTCTTTTTTCGAGGCTGTCAATCACAGCGCACTATTCCCCTATATCTGTATACTGCTTGCTCTTCCAAGCCTGCAGAAAGGGCCAACATTTCTCATCTTCTTTGGGAAAAAAATCATTTCCAAACACCACAAGGCAATTTTAAGTAAAACAAAATACATACATATACATGTATATATTGATTTATCCAGTTATGTCTAGGTTTATTTTTTTAATTTAAATTATTTTTTTGTTTTTGATACTGATACCTTTATGCCGTTACAGTGTTCACACTACTTTAAGTTTAATGATGTGAAGTAATTTAGTCTAGTCTGTGAATGGTATTTACCTTGACCTTCGATGCAGCACTGACATTATTCATTTTTTAAAGTCCCTGTTTTTAGAATAACCACTTCCATGTATGTAAATGAACATAGCTCTGTCCAATTATTCTGTTCACTGTCATTTCTTAAACAAGTTTGAAAATGAAAGTGGTTGAACCCTGAAATGTATCCATCGTCCTTGTCAAATTACTACATATCTGTACTAGCTTCGACTGACAGCGTGTCGCTGTGTCAACCGAAATGTAAAAAGGGAATTACAGTCACATGCAGGTGACAACAGCTGGGCGATTAAACATTATTGCTTATCAAATTTAATTAAGATCATTTTGTGATAATCTTTTCTTATGTGTTACCATACTACCTGTTTTCCTACCTAATTTCAGGTTAACATTCCATTTTCCTCTGACATTTGAGAGCTAAACTGTAAATGGCTGAATTTGATGCTGACTTGACTCTTACCATCATTATGCAATATAATATCTACAATTACCATTGAAAATTTTACAGATATTGATAGATGTCCAGAAAATCATGGTGTTATAGATTTTATCATATTGGCACATTTATTGATACAGAGAAAAGGGCCAGATAATTTTGGTGTTATATATTTTATGGTTTTTGCCTGTGTGCGAGGTGATCCACCTGCAGCTTGGGCTGCCACTTCGGTTTAACACGGGCTGATTCAGACTCACATCAATCAGAACCTCATCGTGCGTCTTCAGCGGGGGCGGCCTCCTCCCCCCACCGGGACCCCCCAAGTCTTCCTCCTCATAGTCATCGGCTTCCCCGAGAACGGCAGCCAGGGACGCTGACGAGGAAGACGACGATGACGACGAGGAAGATGAATCCGAATCACTGTGGAAACAATATACGTAATACTTGCACAGCTTGCTTTAAAAAGCATTTCGCTATCAATTAATTAATCAGGAGGAGGAGGAGAAAAAGCCACACACTCTGAGAAAAACTCAATATTATTAAATGGGGATGTTTGTGTATTTAGTGCTTCTGTCAAAGTATGTTTAAGCCCTGCCAAGACAGTAACTGATAGCCCAAGTTTTCCAAAGAGTGTCTGGTTTTTTGTCCTCCTACTTTCTTTGACCGTGCAGCAAAACCACAACAAAATGTTTGTGCCAACTCTTCTAACATGAAATCTTAAAAATGTTAAATATGGCCTCAGTTTTCAGTCTCATAACTATTTAGATGATGCAAAGCAACTTGCACAGGTTATATTTTTACACACTATCCATTTATACAGCTGGATGTTTAACTGAGGGGTCTTGGGGTAGATAACATGCTCAAGGGTACACCACCACCAACTTTCCTGGGAATTGAGCTTGCAACCTTGGGTTTACAAGCCCAGCTCCCCAACCACTACACTACGTTGCTGCTGCCAGGACAGCCGCTCACTCTAATCCCCAAATTCCAGGGATGTGCTACATAACCCAATATGTATTGTACTTACTGTATTTACAGTCACAACTTCTGACTACTCATGAGGGTAAGTGTGGGAGAGGATAATCGGTCCCAGTCAATCAAATCCACCCCAAAGAAGAGAGCAGAAAGCTTGGGCCTGAAAATTCAATGGAACTATCTGGGCTGTTTTACCAGAGATGGAACAACTGGGGTCTAGACTACCTAAAACATGATAGCAACAGTCTGAAATATTTACTGGGTGAGCGTTACCCATGTTGATCTCTGCTGAAAAGCTCATGTTCAGAGCAAATTATCCCTGAGCATGTCTGGACTTGACACTTGAGAATAGGAATGGACAGGAGGTAAGGCAAAGGTACACTCTGTTGGATATATTCATAAGGTTAGAGATGAGGAGAGGCACTATTCTGTTTCATAGGGATTTCCATGGACTTACTTTCTCTTAAAAGGGGATGGAGGGTTTGGGATCTCAACCTAAGGGTAAAACTCACAAATTTGTATTTACATAGAAATGTCCAGCTGAAAATGACACCTCCATTGTACCAAACAAAAACAAAAGTATTTGGCAAGCAAAATGCTTTGCAATCAAATCCCCATGGCAATTTCCAGTCCTGACATCAAGTAGGCGAATAAAGTTTCATTGAGCACGTGTGGGTTTTGATATGGATCATGACACCACTGTCAAGTACTGCTTTCTGTGAGGAACACCTTTACCTTAAGGGTACTATGCTTGGCTTGATCAGTCTATGCCTGGACTGTCAGTATGTCTGTTCACATTTGGGGGCTTAGGAACAGTATCACTAATGATGAATATAGCACCTGATTAGTACTAAAAAACGACTGTAAATATAACACATTGTGTTCTCTTTTAGCATTTTCAGCAAGAGCAGTTGTGCTGAAACTCAAAAAGCAACACAAACCGACTAGCAATTTTGCACCATTTGAGACCCACTTTGCGCACTGTCGTATCCATTACCAAGAGCAGTAAGAGTCTGTCAAATACCTATCGGATGAAGAGTCTTCTGAAGAGCTGCTGTCATCGCTGTCCTCCGTGGTGCACATCTCAGTGACGGAGTCCCTCAACGTCACTTGGACTTGCGGCAGTGTCAGGGTCGCAGGGTCCTGACCCGTCCCTTCAGCTTCGGAGGTGATTTGGAAATTGAGCGATTCCATTCTCGCAGACACGGTCACCTCCATGTCTTCAACTCTCTCGTTCAGGCCTGCGGTGACGTCACTCTGGCCACCCTCTGGCTGGAGCTTTGAGCCTGCGTGACGTTGCGCGGCATTATTATCTCCGGGCAATTGAGCTGCGGGCTTGCCACTTGACCCGCCAACGTTTAGAGCTTCAGTACCAATCTGTGAGTCATCACCATTCCTACAAGGCGTGAGTGTGCTTCCGTCAAGTCTTGATGCAACATTTATATCTGCGTGGGTAGGTGCAGCGGACTGTGAATAAAGTGTACTGGGACCTGTAGAAACAGTCTGTTCTTCAAGCAATGGTGCAGTACTTTCCAATGCGTTCTCCTGATTCGTACCGGCCTGTTCTTCTTCCATATTTTAAGCTTCCCTTTGTGCAACACAGAGCTGGTATGATCACCTGAAAAGAAGAAACATGTGCCTGAGTATCACACGATAAAACACCTATAAACAAGTTCTTCCTTTTCCCAAAGTCGGCCGTCAGCGCGCAGTCTAGATAGCATTTACAAGCCAAAACGTGCCTAGCTCGCAGATTTTAAGAACTGCAATGCTATTCATTCAGAAGTTTATCCATTCTCCTTTCAAGTCATAAAAACAACGATCTGGCAAGGTCTCTGAATAACACTGACTTACTACAGCCGAGAGAACTGACGTTTCAAAAAGCGTAGCCTTAAGCAATCAACCTATTTTCTGTCATGATATCCTTATCCACCAACAACAGTAAAACAGCATATCAAACAAAACGGAAAACGTATTCGTAAAAGCGCAAGTGACAGCGTACTGTAATAATAATGCTAGGAAATTAGTTAGGTACCAACATGCTTATATTCTGACAAACATTAAGAGCTCCACGTTCTTACCAGTCCCTTCGCACGCACGTTGTATTTTCAGTAGACTCTTCCGGCCGCTGCTTTGTACGTAAAGCTTTTTCGGCGGTACGTCATCAAATAAGGCTGTTGAGGTTGTCCTTAACGTGACTTCCTGATCTGTGCATGTTCTCTGGATTGTTTTCGCCACGGCAAGGCATATGACTGTGGCAGTGAATAAATGTACATACAGTGAGAACAGAATGTAAAAGACAATGCCACGATTTTGTGAAGCATATCCTTATTGTATTTTCCTGTTATGTCACTCACTTACAGTGCCAGAGGCGATGAAAAATTAAAAATTGATGTTCTTGGTTTGTTCAGCTCAGTCAGATTTTTCAGTATTATTATTATTATTATTATTATTATTATGGTTGGGTAGATTACAGGAAAACCACCTGGTCAGGTCTGATGCAACTGCACAGTGGTAGAGTTGTATTGCAAATTTTTCACTGATTGGCCAGATGGAGGCACTGTAGTAAGTGACCCCATGTCTCTTAAGTTTATAGCTTAAACTGTTTGGCTCAAATTTAACTCTGATTTAATGTTCAAACAAGATGGCCACTATCAACATAACCATCACCATCAGCCGTTATACTCACTTATGTATGACCTATTGTCATAGTGAAATCTACAGGAGAATGTCTCCAATTGTCCAGATCATGGCACTATAGAGCATGGCTACATTTTTCAATTTAAAAACCATAGAAATCCATCTCCGCCCAGATGGTTTGGAATATGTGGATAAAACTTGATATACCACATAGCAAATATGGTTATTATTGAGTTCAATGAGTTTTTGACAATAAGTCAAAATTTGTGTGCTGCATCTTAGTCCAAATTAAATTACAGCTATTTGCTGTTTTGAACTGGTAATTGCAGTTTGTGGGTATATTTTTGATAGACATTGTATGAAAAGGCTGTAAACATTTGTCATTAATCAATACTTCTTTTTGTTCTTTTGGCATGTGACTTGATGTCAAATGTCATATGTATACCAAGTTTTACGTCTATGTTTCAATTATAGGTCCCTTGACCACCAGAGACACAGACATGTAGTCTTTCCAGACATCTAAACCGTCACTAAAATAAGGAAGTGAAGGATAGTTTATGAGCTGAGAAGTCTTCTTGAGTAACTAACTGGAATGTCATTGTTACAAGAACAATTAGATGCTACAGCCAGCAAGTCATAAAGCCATCACTGGGTTTACAAGGTTCTACTATGGAAGCTTATCAGAACTGTACTTGTTCAGTATTTCCCAGCCCTTGCCCTGAGGGGCCGCTGGTGTTTGTTCTTGCTGAGCTGTCAATTAAATATGTTTGCCTTAGCCGTTGGTAAACAGAAAACTGACTTGAATTCGACATCCCTTCAGAAACACCAATACAAGAGTATGCTGTTTGTCCATCATTTCATATGTAGGTTGAAGAAAGAGTGTTTGTTGTAACAGAAGGACACAAGGTTTGTTTGTACATGTTATTTGTATTTCTCTGAGTGCTTTAAATAAATGAATAATGCAAATGGATATTGCATTGAGAGTAATTATTTGTGTAGTGAGTCCCAGGTCCATCCATTAAAAAGAGGGAATATATAAAAATATATTAAACTTTATATTAACACAACACATGTCAGAAATGCAGCACATTCTTCAAAAATGGATTATGACAGAGATAATGCATAGATATAAGATTAAGATCATTGCCAGATTAGCGGTTTAGGCCAGCATAATTAATTGAAAGCTCAGCTGAAATGAAAACCAGTAAGCATGGAGTGCCCCTGGACTTAGGTTGGAAAATGTTAGGAAACAGCTAATATTTACCACATAGTAAATATGATTCTCCTACCCCCAGGATAATGTGTGTTTCCCACTATAAAAACAGCTAGACATTTTTTTTTAAAAAATGGAACTAATCGTAATATGTGAGGTGGAACACTGAAAAGAGAAAAACAGCCTGGATCAGTGACTTTGTATTTATTTATTTTATTTTTTCTTTATTTATCTAGCAAGTCCCTTGAGATAAAAAATCTGACTTTTTGAAGGGAACTTGGCCAAGGCAGTGGCTTTACCCTAAATATAGCAGTTAAAAACAGACACAGAACAAAATACAACAGTGCACTCTACAATTGCATTCAAATTCCAAATGAATTCTAATGCAATAAATTAAGACAGATCACCTGCCCCATCCACCACAAACCAATTCCACATGGAGGAAGTGCCCATACCTGGAGCTCCTCCAGTTCACGCATCAGTCATGCTTTGCTACTTCCTTGATGCAATGCAACACCAATCACAAATACGTACGGCACTAGAAAAACACAAAAGTCATTCTGAGTTAATCTAAACTACAATTAAAACAAATGAATGTGTACCACACAAGGCTGATAGAAAAGACAGAGCAGCGATTGGATGTCCACTACATTGAATGGAGGAATAGATGGACAGATGAATGGCAGTCTAAATCACAAAGCTGGCAGAACAGACAGGGCAGATGAATATTTAGTACAGCAGACTGGCAGAGGAGACAGGCAGATGAATATATGGTACAGCAGACTGGCAGAGGAGACAGGCAGAGCCAAACACATTTGCGTGGTCTTACGTGTGATGAGATTGCAAGAAGAGGGTGGGTAAGGCCACTTGTAAAAAAAAACAAAAAAAACAGAAAAACACTAAAATGAGGCTGAGGGCAGTTTAAGGCAAAGGGGCTTTTTAGTCTGGAGTAAAATGATAGAGGAGAAATTATGCCTGAAAACAGAGTAGTCATTTCCTAGGTTATATAAAAAACTGCTCAAGTATCAAAATCCTTTCAAATAGCACTAATACTTCTGACATTCAGCAAGCACTGTTCTTTGAATTTATTATGAAACATTATGACCTTTGCAGACACTAAAAAGAAAGAGAAGATGGAGACAAAATATTTTTTAAAAAATGCAACACTTATGGAAATTAGGACCATGACTAAAATTTTAATGTAAGCAATTAAGCAATCTATATTTTATTAAATTAACAGTTTTGTAATTGTGTTAAATGGGTTTAAGGTGATGCATATTAAAATCATGTTTTCTTTCCATGAAGGCAACAAATGATCTTTAAAAACCAAAATGACGAAGAATCAAATATTTTTTTTTTTGCTTGCTGTGTCCACAATAACAATTGATCAATTCTATTTAAACTTTCTGTTCACATCCATTTTGTCTGATGAGTGATCCTACAATAAAAGATTACTGATGTAGTTTTCTTTGCATGTCAACAAGCAATCAACAAAGCTATCATCCATTTGCTGTAATTGCACCTGGGGGGGAAATATAAATTGAAATTTCTTCATGATTTCCAATTATGTTTTATTTTGTTGTTTTTCATTTGCTTATAAAAACATGCACGCTGAAGGCACATTTCAATAAATATTGTAATCTTATAAAGTGCATGTGCCAGAAAACAGATGCAATCTTACTTTTAATACAACCCAAAAGCTGAGCAGCACATTCTGGGCAAAACCCAAAGTCCCTTATCTTCCATTTTAGGTCTGGAAATGAAAATGTCTCTCTGAATGTATATCTTTAAACAGTTGACTTTCAGCTTTCATTTGACACCCAATCAGATGTGACGCTACAGTTCCAGAATCTGGGTCATCACAGCAGCTTTTCTGTGGAATTGCCCCTTTGTCAGCAAATTTTGATTATATCAGCAAGTTGATGCTTTTGGCCAAATCCCTGGATCTTCACTTTCTGCCAAATAATCTGAATAATGTATGTGTGAAAATCTGTATTCAGCTTCAAACAGTCACAATCCTCATAACAATCTTTTTGAGGGCTTGGAATACGTTGAGCATTGCTGTCATGGGAACATAACTTGACCAGGTGTATATGAAGTGTTTTATCACCAATAAGCTTATCAACCTGATAGCTTACACAAAGGTGCCTAATTGAAACAAAATGGGGAAATAGCCATTGTACTATTTGTACTGTCCTGGACCAAATAAGCTGTATGTGCTTTCACAAAAATTGTTTTGCATACAAAATGTAGGTGTCACTATAACATTCATAAATTGGACACAAATATTTGATTTGGCTTAGAGTCCACAGAGTGCAAGCTATGGACATGTTGTACAGTGATTGCATGACTCAGTTGCCCAGCTCTACCAGGACTGACATCCAAAGAATTGCTCATTTGTGTTCATATTTGTAATATTAAAAAATAAACATGCATAAAATGCACATCGTGGCCTGAAAACAGGCCTGTGTGGTGCTTGGTGATTATGGGATCAGTGTAAATGTGACTGTGAGAGGCAGCAGCTTTAGATGGCAAATTCACTAATGTGTGAGTTAAAATGATAGCTCAAAGCAGTGTTATTACAGCAACATTTTAATTACCAAATATAACGTTATTCCATATAACCAAACATAAAAATCATAATAAACATAAGAATACGTCATAATGAGAAAGGCCCATTCAGTTTATACAGGCTTGATATTTACATAAAGTATAGAGAGTATCCACCACGAAGTAAAGCTCTCTGCCTTCGCCTCTGTCAGGGGCCTTTACCTCATAAAAATGGTGCTTAACGTTTTTTATTCAGTTTTAATATATTGACACCGTGGAATTTACATGTGAATGATCCAAAGTATATGAGGACTAGTGGAATTATTATCCCCACAGAGCTTAAGGGACTTTTGTGGCCTGGGTCTGGTGTATTAAGGGAAAAGAAAGTACTGTCATACTATCTGTATCATACCGTCTGTGGTAATTAACTATGATTTGAGCTCAGTGCGGCCCAACATGATCTTCGGGTTATAATACCAGATTGATTTTTATTCAGCATATGGGAGAAAACATTGTGCTCTTACAACAGGCACAGATAACCAGCAGTGAATCTGAAAATCCATTTGGGATATGTTTGGTGAGGTTCTGTAATTTTCCTATGTATTAAGTTCTTTTCAGGGGTGCTGTGTGTGTGTGTGTGTGTGTGTGTGTGTTGTGTGTGTGTGTGTGTGTGTGTGTGTGTTTTCATTGTAAAACTGGACTTGGGGTTGTCACAACATATCATATTATCTGGTTCAGCACAAAATATTCACATGTATGGGCCCATGAAGCCAAACCTGCTGACAAAGGTGCAATGCTCCTTCCATAGACATATACCAGGTTCACCCTGTATAAGGTATGTGTACAATTTCTGCTAACCATGCTGAATTATTCAAAATCCCTGAGAGGATGAGATGGGTTTTGATCACTGACAGCAGACATTAAAATTTGTGTGGATTATTTTATTAATGTTCAGCTATTCTGAGGGGTCAGTATTTGATCTCCTCATTGAAATCTTCACTTGGTCCTGATTCCTTTAATCTCAGCGCAGTACAGAGATCAGCAGAGTGGCCTCTGGCTCTCACTTAAAGGCACTGTACATAATTGCACGCTCTTGAGTTTTTATAATACACACCGAAAGCTTGCAAAATCTGATTGTTCTCTTAGCATTACTAGGAAAATTAAGGGTGTCATATTGCCTAAAGGTGGGTATAAGTAGAATTGCAGTTTCCTGTGGCCGTGTTTGATACAGGGACAACATCTAACATTCTGTACTGACTACAGATCAGGTCAAATTACAACAAGAATCTTCTCCCTTTTTATGTGGTTCTGCACATATTATATTCTATGTCAGCACACGTAAATGTTTTTACTTTAAAACAGCACAGTCTGGATCATGTGATCTCATGTGGAATCATGTGACCTCATCACTGTCAACAATCACTGTCCTTTGCATTGCATGCTAGGGGCAAATGAACCATAGGCTCACGTTTCAGATGTTTCAGATGACTCGACACCATTCAAAGACTTCACAGGTTTACACAGATCAGAGGTCACTACTGAAAAAAACCAGCATGTTCCAGTCTTAATAAATATGGAGCAGTTGAATCACATAAATAGTTTACGAGAAGACAATAAAACCCTTACTGGATTATAAAAACCAGTATGACTTTGTCACGAGAATGAACTCATACTGTAAACTGTCACTAATTAAACACTTCCACGGTACGGCAATGTCAGCCCCTCTACGAAAGGCTGTACGTCAAAAAAAGAAACAATAAGATTAATGAAAGCCAGAGTGATTTCAATGAGCTATTAACTTAACTACGTGTCAGGTAGTATGTGTTATCACTTGGTTCATTCAGGCCATGTAGGTGACTGTTAATTAGATGATCTTGTTAAACACTTGATAACAGTATTTGCAGCCTGATAAATTATTATCATTGTCATTATGTTATCATTATCATTATGTTCAGAATACCATGTGAACACTATAACATCCGCTTAAATTCCAAAATGTGGCGATTATATGTCTTTGGCTCCTCAGGCCCCTGCTAGTAGTTATCTCCAGATTATGTTGCATCTGACAAGCCACCATATGTGCTAAAGGCGCTATCTGGTTATAAATAAAAGAGGGTAGGCCCTATGTGTTATGTATGCAAAATTCTATCCCTGTTGTTTTGAAGTAAGGGACACATCAAGTAAGGATCTCCTTTGATTCAATCACTTTGATGATTGAATTCATGAATTCCTTACTGAACTACTGTTGATTGGTCTTTTGTAACAATGGGACTATGATATAGTTTTATATAGCCCCCCCCCCCCCCCCCCCCCCACCACCACCAAACAGTCCAAAGCAATCAGTAAACTGCTTCTGTGAGTGGAATTATGGATGACATCATATGTCACAACACCCAGAAGAAGAAAACATCAATCTCCCTCCGCTACTCATGTTACTCATATATGGGAATAAATAATTAACAGCATGTTTTGGAAAACATAGACTTGTTTTGTTGTTGTTTTTCTTTATTGTACAGTAACAGCGCAATAACAGTATAATAAATCCAGAAGGTAAAAACATCAATAATACAACACAAAGAATACATAATATGCATCCACACAGGATCAGACGAAATGACTTCTGTTTGAAAATCAAATTAAACTGAGTTATAAAAGAACAGCTATTCATTTTTATTTCCCATTGAAGAAGTACACTGTTGCATCAGTATGTTATACAGCATCCATATAGAATATATGCATAAAACAAATTAACTACAGTATCTACAATTTACCTTTAACAATACAAATCCAGTCTGGAAATGATATTCTACTGAATTGTTTGATTTAATATTTTGGAATGAATTTGGCAAATAATTGTTAATCATGCTTTTTTTCCTTATCATATAAGGGACTGAGAGGGTTAATAAGTGAGATTGTGAGAAATTAAAAGTAAAGAACATTCTTCATAGTGCCATGGCTGCGTGTTAATGAGTGCATGGTGGTTCATAAAGCAATTTTATTGTAAAACTATACATTTTAAATAATCTGCCATTTTTATATGCCAAAACAGACATAGCTTTTAAAGGCTGTGATTCAATTTGCAGTAACATAACCGATTCATATATATGCAGTAATGATAATAATAACAATCAGTGTAAGTATCAGTTATTAGTTTGTGAGTACAGTAATATAGCATGCATTTATGCTTTAGTATAAAATGGAGTTTGGTAAAACACATTTTGGGAGAATTATTTTTCTAACAACCCCTTCAACCAATTCCGAGTCTCCTTACATGTATAAAAATGCCGTGTACCTAATCTCCCATTGTGCTTTGCATCTCTGGCATCCCACCCCTCCCCCACCTTCACCATCCTCTTGCTATTCCTATCTCCACAGGGGGGTTCTCTTCTCCTTTGAGAACAGCTCAACTCCTTCCCCCATTAGGACTCCTACCCCAAAACCAGTAAATAAACCATCCTCAATAATATTATCCTTCCAAGCTTCCAGTTGTCTGAAAAATGTCTTCTATTGAATATCTGTTATTTTTCAGCTGCATGAAGCCACTCGTTCACTGTTATATTTTTCTTTTTTCCCACCCAAACTGAGCTTCATCAGCCCACACGGAGTGACTTTCTGCAATGAGAAGAAGAAGCAGTGCACGTATTCCCACATCGCAGATGTGACATCTGTATCAGACTACCGATGCTGTCAGAGGAACACAAAGTCAACATGTGATTAGTTCACCAAACTTTTTGGCCACCAGAGAGTGGTGAAAAAATTATTTTAACCAACTGTTCCTTCCCTGGCAAGGCTGAACTGATTGTTGCTATGACGATGTGGACCTCTAGACGTAGCCAATAATGACATAGTTGAGAGTGTAGTGCTACTTCACCCACAGCTGCCCACAAAGAGCCGCTTTCACTCTGTGAGCCACAGAGGGCCCAGGCTGTTTGTATATGTAGAATATTCGAATGTTCTTTTAAAGAGAATTTTTTTTTTAATATAAATGACAAAATTACACATTTTTATACCCACTGTGCTTGTAGAGTTTGTTATTCAGTCATGGTGGAATTGGTCTGATCACATTTCCATCTCCAAATGAGTCATGAGCTTTGGAAGCTCAGAGGATGACACCAGAGAAAAAGGAACAAAATAAACAAATTGCAAATCTAAATCGTGAATTGCACTCAAATGAACTGAATCAGGCTCAACAGCCCCGACGAAAAGGCAAACCAGGAAATATAATAAGGCAAGAGCACATAAAAAAACACGGCCTCGGAGGCCAAAATGTACTATAATTATGGGATACTGTTATTGCACAATAACACAGCAAAGTTCAATGCTCTTTATGGTTCTTGTGAACTAGACACTTCTCAAAGAAAATGCAACTGTGCAATTCTCCTGCAGACAGCATCAAATTCTTGATTGCCCAAGGGCAGGAAAAAAGCTGTTTAGTCTTTTAGCTTGAAAGACAGAAGATAGTTTCTTTGGAGTGTACAGTAAATGCACACCCAGCTGCAGCTGTGAAACTTTTCACACTCATAGCCCTATTTTGGCAAAGCCTGCGCAAATCTTCAACAGGTAGATGGCCACATCACTTGTGAGGTGTCTGTAGGGGTCAAAAAGAAATAATGCTAATTCCACTTTGGTGCTATGTGTCTATAGATGGGACAGCTATGTCTCAAGATGTCTAACAATTAGACAACAAGAAGACAATTCAGTACTATGAGCACAAATTATTGTACCTATTGCACTGTACTTCCAGTCATCTTTTCACCTAAAACATGAAAAATAGTACTAATAACTGCTCGAAAGTATTTATGCTGTGAGACATGGAAAGATAGAGCATATTCAATAGTTTAGGAACCATGTTCTGAATACAAATTGGAATGACCTAAAAACAAGGAACGAACTAATGAAACGAAATTTAATTTTATTAAATTCTTTCTCTCACTGACTCGTCAAATAAAAAGGCATCATTAAAAACTGTATTCAGTGAACTGTAACTATTAGACATTTCAGCGGTTCAGGTTTTCTACAGCACTGCATGCTGGGAAATATGTATATTTTTTACTCCCGTGGGGATTTCAGAGCAAGCCTTTCCATGCTCCCAGTTGAGCATTTCTCTCAGCTTGTTTCACATAACGAGCTTCGTCGTGTTTTTAAATAGCAATAAAAGGACACCTTTCACCACGTTTGCTGCCTTACTTGTGTCTTTTCAGAACAGTGAGATGAGAGGACAAAACATCTCTTTTTAGGAGTGTAATATTTCACACTGAGTATTTAGCAAGGACCCAATGCATGAAAGCATGAATAGCAAATTAACTGGCACGACACAGCTCTCAAACACAGAACACAAGCTCTTAACACGCAGTCTAAATTAGCCGTCCAATACGATCACAATTGTTTAGATTATACATGACATGTCCTCTCAGAGCCCATAATTGCTGAACTGTTTCATGTGCCATCTAATATTTTGTCACAGACTGGGATGAAGTAAACATAATAAACCTAATACTGAAGTAAACAGAGCTATCCTGTACTGTGTACATTGAGTTATACTGTGTTATTACAGACTGGAGAATAAGGCTTCACGAACCCTGTAATGGGTGGAGCCACACACTGAACAGCTCATGTCAAAGAAAAGATTGTGCCTCTCACATAAAAAAAATCATAATGTTTGGTTCAAATGAGTGTGGTCGCTGACAATGTTTCTACACGCACATCAGTATTCTTACAATATCAAGGTTATCAGAGTATTCCGGTGAGGAGGTGACTCATGTATATACTATATTCACTTTGGAATATTCCAGCTAAGACTTTATACTGTGTGGTTACGTAACTACAGCAGTGTACAGCTGCAACCGGAGTCCAGAAGGGTGTTGGGGGGGGGGAAGGGGGGGGGGGGTTCTGTGTCCAAACAATGCTCCTCTCCACCCTTCCCCTTGCAGACGAAACGTGAGTGAACACAATGGTGAATCTTGCACCCAGGCAGTCATACTGTGATACTGTGCACTGAGGAATTCAGGTATAATCAAGACTTGTACACAAGATCTTATTCAGGATATGGGTCAGATTGAGAATATTGATGTGCGTGTAAAAGTTGCCAGTGATAGCTTACTGAGGTCTACCCACGTCTGCTTTCATAACACCTCATTCTTCCATTACAACATATTACTGAGGGAAAGGCTATATTTCACAATGTAGCTATCATTTCTCAGTTAGGAAAAAAGCTATCTGTTATATGATATAAATCTATATGATCTGACATTTCAGTATTATATACTTTATATATAATAAATAATTTTCCATATATTTTCAAAATGCAATGGTCAGCAGCAATGTATAGTGCATACCTACGCAAAACATAGTACAATGTATCTACATGTTTTTATGTAATACAGTAATTCATTGACATACAGATTATTTCTGCTAATGTGAATTCTTACTTTTGGAATTAATTCATGATTTCAAAGTTAATTGAGAACATTAATTAAACAATCATGTGGATGACACTGCATAACTGTAAACTGCAAAAGAGTCACAATTAATATGGACCGACGCAGACATATTTCAAATAGGCCTAAACAAAGCATCACGATTCATACATTCCCCATGCAATAAGAGCACACTTTTCATGAAGTTCTTTGGTGTTAATGTTTTCTTTTCAGAGTCTATCAGACCAGTAAACCTTGGGCTGGATCAAATCGAGCCAAGTTCAGACTGAGACCAAATCAAACACGCTTAGTGACTTTAATGGCCTATGTAATTCAATCAAAACAGACTTTAATCTCTGATGGGGCATATGTCTCTTTAAGGTCATATTCCACTTCATCTTAGAATGAAAAGAACACTTTCCATGTGGCATGTTTATGCATCTCCAATTAAATATGAAATACTCAGCCTCTGTTGTGATGTGAAGTGTGTTTTGATTGAGTTGCATACACCTTCAACGAGATTGTGTCTGACTAGATCTTAGCCCTTATCTCTTTACAGCTATACAGATGAATTTATTCACCCTCCAGCAATAACCTTAGAACATCTTACATATGTATTTTTTCAGCAGGAAATGCTACATTCAGTAAGGATCTATGTTTGTGGCCTGTACAACATATATAAAAAAAAACATTCTTGATTTTGATTTCATAATGTATTGTGCTGTGATGTAGTAACTGAGAACTAAAAATATGAAATCACACTTATGTAAGTAAACCATGCCTGTTTGAGGGATTACATCTCTCTGATCAGATTTTAAAATGGAATTTACAATAATATATGTAAACCAACACTGTGTGCTGCAGAAGGGGGGCAAAGACAGATACAAAACATGTAAAAATGTAAATCATGAACAGCCTAACTCACCATGATATGGAATGGAAAGGTACAGATATACAAAACTTCAAATGCAATAAGGCCATGTGTTCAGTAAGTCTTCACTGTATCACATTCAACAGCTTCAGAACAAATGTACAAAACAAATATCACCAAGCTACAGCTCTTTCTTTTTACTGTAGATTACAATATTGACACCACATTATGCCATGTTCGTTTATCTAACCAGAAATGCAAAATGACTGACATCTGATTTACAATAATGACCTGAGAACGGAAGAAGGGTGGGGAATACTAAGTATTTTGTAGCCAATGAATTGTGCAGGTGCTGACTGAGTGGCCAGACATTACAAGCCTGATCCAGAATTTTACCAGAACTCCAGGCTCTTTAAGAAAGTACAAGGGGATCTTTAATCACCATAAAACATCTTAGTTTAATGTCTCATGTGACAGATGGTGCCTCCTAAAGCACAGTGTCCCTATCACTGCACTCGTATCAGTACTACTTGGTCTCAAAACTGGAGAGTGGCCTGGCCTCCTTTGTAGACCGAACTGGTTTTCCAAGGAGGACTCCCATCCAAGCCGTTAGGCTACGAACTCTTCTATTAGTTTCAGCACTTTGGCATGGGAAGGCTACAGGAAGCAATGACTGCTGGGTAATATATTACATGAGTAACACTGACCAAAATCATTTTCCAAAAACAACAGCCAAAATGGCATCCTTTTCTCTAATATCTAACAAATGCAAATACAGATTTCACATTATAACCACACAGATTGAGCACTTACGTTTTTGCTGTTTGGGTGTGCTATTTTAAAAATAAATGGACATTCAAAAGCTACATTGGTAACGGGCGTTTGTAAAAGCCTCTTCCACCTGCTCCTAGTCATATATCCGGACTCCCTGGCTTGAGGGAGGTCTTAGATACGTCTGTGTGCATGGTGGACATTGCGATGGTGTCGTAGTCCTCCTGCCGGGTGCTCAGCTTGCACAGACGGAACACCATGTGCAGGTCCCTCTGGAAGTTGCGGTTGAGGAAACCGTAGAAGACCGGGTTGACGCAGACAGACACCATGGCGGTCAGGTGGCAGAGGGAGAACAGGGGGTTGTGGTTGCAGCCCATGGCGAGCTCGGGGTTCCAGTCGACGACCGCGTTGAAGATGTTGAGCGGAAGCCAGCAGATGGCGAATGCCACCACGATGGAGAAGAGCATGACGTTGATCCGCTTGGTCTCGCTGGACCTGTACTTGCTCTCTCTCATTTTGTCCATCACACTGTTCCTCTGTTTAAGGCGAGTGTATATCTGAGGGACAGGACAGAGGCAAAGCACAGGGTGACAGCAGTCAATATCCAGGTGTCTGAGGTGCATATGTCACATCATAAACACATATATCAGGGATAGGGTTTTGTTCAGACCCGGCATTAACAAACCTGATGCAAACAATGGCATTGATGATTAGTTAATTAGTTGAAATATCAGGTGCATTCCCAACCAGGTGGCTTGGAACAAAAACCTGCACGTTTATGCATATCATGAAGCATGGTACCAAACCCTGGCGTAAATTGCATAAAAGACATTGAAGGTTACAGCCACACACACAATTTGCATGGTTTTAACATACTAAAAGTATGAACCATTTCTGAATATTCACATTAAATCCAGATTTAACTTTCACAGATGTGTTATCCATGGAATCAGCAGAATTTCTTGCAATAACTGTCCTGTTCTATGTCTCTGAGAAAAATAAGGTATTACAGAAATTTTGAAGTTTTAAATTGATACATGAGACAAGAGACTTTCCTGCTCAAGACCTGATAGATATATAAAATTAATTACAGACATGTTTGGAGAATTCACACTTTGGAAAGCTTACAAGGACTTTTTAACCAGAAAGTTGCAACCGCATCACTATTGTTTTGCTTAGCTGTACACCAGAACCTCTTCAGTAGTAGCTGTTTACATGCCCAACATATAAAACATGCATGTTGTATAAAATTATCAAGGTAGATCCATAAAAATTGAAATCAGACTTTGATCTTGAATTCTAAAAGTAGCAGATGCTGTTGTTAACTTTTGATGTGCAAACCACCTTGCAAATATTCAGACAGCCAGAAGCCACACAATCATCTTAAATAATCATGAAACGATTAGATCGCTGTCATCAACGCTCAAATTTATGTGCATATTAATAATAAAATAATAATTAAGGAAACCACTGTGAGCCTTTTTTAAATGTCATTTTTAGTTAATGACTTGAGTGTAGTTTGAAAAAAGAACTTCACTGAGGACATTAATATGTATGACTAAAATTTCATATTACTCAGATAAGCCTGCAGGATCCCCCATAAATAAATAAATAAAACAGACACATCACACGAACCATGTTCTGACATTTTCAAAATCTCTGTTTTTATTTTTTCTTCTTTTCATTAGTGGGTATTTTATTTGCTCTTGATGAAAGGAAATGTGCTGCTGTTTTATTCCCAACAGTATGGTAAGGGTTAACCTCCTGTCTGGTACTCTGCAGCGAGATGCTGCACTACATGCTATTGTTCAATATACACTGAAGCCGGGACATAGGGTTTTATTACATTGTGAAATACACTGAAGCTGTGCTGGGACATAGGGTTTTATTACATTGTGAAATACACTGAAGCTGTGCTGGGACATAGGGTTTTATTACATTGTGAAATACACTGAAGCTGTGCTGGGACATAGGGTTTTATTACATTGTGAAATACACTGAAGCTGTGCTGGGACATAGGGTTTTATTACATTGTGAAATACACTGAAGCTGTGCTGGGACATAGGGTTTTATTACATTGTGAAATACACTGAAGCTGTGCTGGGACATAGGGTTTTATTACATTGTGAAATACACTGAAGCTGTGCTGGGACATAGGGTTTTATTACATTGTGAAATACACTGAAGCTGTGCTGGGACATAGGGTTTTATTACATTGTGAAATACACTGAAGCTGTGCTGGGACATAGGGTTTTATTACATTGTGAAATACACTGAAGCTGTGCTGGGACATAGGGTTTTATTACATTGTGAAATACACTGAAGCTGTGCTGGGTCATAGGACTCTGTTACTATGTGAAATACACTGAAGCTGTGCTGGGTCATAGGGCTCTGTTATTATGTGAAATACACTGAAGCAGTGCCGGGTCATAGGGCTCTGTTATTATGTGAAATACACTGAAGCTGTGCTGGGACATAGGGTTTTATTACATTGTGAAATACACTGAAGCTGTGCTGGGACATAGGGTTTTATTACATTGTGAAATACACTGAAGCTGTGCTGGGACATAGGGTTTTATTACATTGTGAAATACACTGAAGCTGTGCTGGGACATAGGGCTCTGTTATTATGTGAAATACACTGAAGCTGTGCTGGGTCATAGGACTCTGTTACTATGTGAAATACACTGAAGCTGTGCCGGGTCATAGGGCTCTGTTATTATGTGAAATACACTGAAGCTGTGCTGGGTCAGATGCCTGTTACTATGTGAAATACACTGAAGCTGTGCTGGGTCAGATGCCTGTTACTATGTGAAATACACTGAAGCTGTGCTTGCCTCATAGGGCTCTGTTATTATGTGAAGTACACTGAAGCTGTGCTGGGTCATAGGGCTCTGTTATTATGTGAAATACACTGAAGCTGTGCTGGGTCATAGGACTCTGTTACTATATGAAATACACTGAAGCTGTGCTGGGTCATAGGGCTCTGTTATTATGTGAAATACACTGAAGCTGTGCTGGGTCAGCTGCCTGTTACTATGTGAAATACACTGACGCTGTGCTGGGTCATAGGGCTCTGTTATTATGTGAAATACATTGAAGCTGTGCTGGGTCATAGGGCTCTGTTATTATGTGAAATACACTGAAGCTGTGCTGGGACATAGGGTTTTATTACATTGTGAAATACACTGAAGCTGTGCTGGGACATAGGGTTTTATTACATTGTGAAATACACTGAAGCTGTGCTGGGACATAGGGTTTTATTACATTGTGAAATACACTGAAGCTGTGCTGGGACATAGGGCTCTGTTATTATGTGAAATACACTGAAGCTGTGCTGGGTCATAGGACTCTGTTACTATGTGAAATACACTGAAGCTGTGCCGGGTCATAGGGCTCTGTTATTATGTGAAATACACTGAAGCTGTGCTGGGTCAGATGCCTGTTACTATGTGAAATACACTGAAGCTGTGCTGGGTCAGATGCCTGTTACTATGTGAAATACACTGAAGCTGTGCTTGCCTCATACGGCTCTGTTATTATGTGAAGTACACTGAAGCTGTGCTGGGTCATAGGGCTCTGTTATTATGTGAAATACACTGAAGCTGTGCTGGGTCATAGGACTCTGTTACTATATGAAATACACTGAAGCTGTGCTGGGTCATAGGGCTCTGTTATTATGTGAAATACACTGAAGCTGTGCTGGGTCAGCTGCCTGTTACTATGTGAAATACACTGACGCTGTGCTGGGTCATAGGGCTCTGTTATTATGTGAAATACATTGAAGCTGTGCTGGGTCATAGGGCTCTGTTATTATGTGAAATACACTGACGCTGTGCTGGGTCATAGGGCTCTGTTACTATGTGAAACACACTGAAGCTGTGTGGCATCAGAGGAAATGTTGGCAGCTAAATGTCAGCGCTAAGGATTCGTAGCTGGAGTGAGCTCACCATGCTTGTATGTGCTCATTATAGAGCGTTATTAGAAATCTGAGTGATACCAATTAGTATGAACATGATTACTGCACACGTGAGTAGGTGCCTGCTTTAATAAAAGAAATCTGTCAATCTGTCGGTCTGCTTGCCTGCCTCTCTACAAATAATCTGTTTGTCTGCCTCCAGTGTCAGCGCTTTGTAATATGTAAGCCTATTCTTGCATCCACCATCTCTGTGGCTAAAAGGCAACATAAAGCGCGCAATAAAAATAAGCACTTTCAGTACACGCGCAATGCTCACACAGCAAAAAGAGGCCAACAGCATCACCCAACAAGGAAAACAAGGGAGAGGAACCAGATGTTGCAGAAATATTAAAGAGTAGGGAGAAAAACATCCAAGCCATGGAAACGGTGCCTCACTGGCAAGATAAAACAATAAGGGAAGGCAACTGAATAATAAAACAACAAAAACAATGTGTTTAAATGTGAATTAATGAGAAGCTTAAAGGAATGCAGAAGCAAAAATGAGTACTAAGTAAAGTCTATTTTAAGCGATCCAACTCTCCTTCTATTTTAATACATAGCTGATGGCGGGAGCAGCTCCCTGGGACCTGAATAGACGTAGTATTATCTTCTTTTCTTCCAGGCTGTCAATGTTGTTTTTGTTTGATTGCGTTCTGGTGTGCATATCTTCCAAGTAAATGACAGGTTGATTTCCACATTAATCTGTGCTACAGTGCATGCATTCGTTTATGTGGTGTCTCAACACAAACAAACATATGGTAATGCACAAGTTCAAAAGCGTAATCCTTAGCAGCTTCTCATTAGCTGTTAAAAGAATGTGTGTTTTGATACTGCGGTTATTTATTCTGAACCACGAAACATGGGGGTTCAGAATGAATTCAAATTCAACAAATTGCAACAGTCATGGCTGCATTGCATATACATTGTATATATGTTGTATGTACGTTGTATGTTACATATAATTGCTCTATACTTATACAATACATCCATTGTATACAGGAGGACAGATGGGAGGCTTCTGTTGTCAATTTATTGGGTCTCTGCACGAGCACGTTGGTGGGCTACAGAGCAGAAAAAGAAATGGCTACCCTTACATGCTATGGAGGGCAAAAAGGTACAGCAGCCAGTACAGACACTGGAAAATATAAATTTCAATATTTCAGAGAAAACCTTATAGGGAAACAACTAGTTGTCTTTTTGCACACCAAACTAGGTTCACTGGTAAATACACCCCTCTAAAAATGACATAGAGAAATACAGAGAAATCCTTTTTGACAAAATTTCACGAAAGACCATGTGTTTTTAAGTGATCAGGGAAGCACTTGAGCAAACATTCTTCAGCGGCGGTTTAAACAGCCAACACACTGCTATGAAAAAAGAGGATTTTAGAGATGTATCAAACACCTCACAGTGTTTCTCAATACTTTTGAAGTGGAGAATTTCTCATGTATTTCACCCACCCCTTATTCAAAGGTTTTAAAATATTTTCTTTTAATAATACACAGTGACATCTAGGCCAGCCTTCATCCAGCCCTCGGCCCACAGCAGGGACCAGCTAAGCAGAAGAAAACTGCTTTTTATTTCCTGTCCCCTTTATTGTCTCTGGGATTTTTTTAAAATTATTTTTTGTCTCCAGCATTCCTTATGACCAATCAGTTTCGCCATTGCTTTTTATAATGAAACGTTAAATACTCAATTCAGATACATTCATCGTTGCTCTATAATTGGCCGTTTTTTTAATGAGGTTGTTCTGATAAGTAAATTAATCTTTTCACTTGCTCTAGCTATAAACTGCGTGGTTATGCAAGTTATGCACACGGCATCACACTTATGCAAGCAGAAATTGTTTAACTCGCTTAAGTCTCAAAATGGAACATTTTACAGCGTAAGCAGGAACGTCTTGCTACCTGAGAGTGAACGAAAGCAATATTTTAATTAAGTAGCGAGGTAGCAATTTGTCTGTAAACACACCATCAATCAAGCTGTTTCTGTAGTTAGAAATTTACATTCAAAATGTATTCTTTTAATGATTCATTAGTCATTAAATATAAATCCATTAGATAGTGGAATATCTACCCAAATGACTGGAATCGTCATACTAGCAAATCACAAAGTTATTACCATCCATTCATATTATGTATGAAAACTGGGATATGAAACAACAAGTAATCAAGAATATAAGCTCTATCCAAGCCTGTGCCACCTCAGAAGGGTACCAATAAGCTTTTAATCTCCGAAAGTTCTACCGGTTTGGTCATCCTATGTCGTTATAGCAACGGACGCTATCAGCTGTTCAGAACTCGATAGTTGCGTCAGCCCGGAACTTTTTGCCCGGCCGGAACTTTTTGCCCGTGACAGCATCAATAAGCTTTCAGAAACCCTACAAGATAAGCATGGGCTACAGCTGGTCTATCAGTGATTGTAGATCTAGAGTCTAAATTCTAGTTTTGAAATAACATTTTAAAGTTACAGCTAATCTGGGTATAATATAGTGGGTTGGAGTGTAATAAATATTAATTGAAGGCTAGAACACAATAAATGTTGCATGAGAAATGTGCTTTATAGTTGGACATCTGACCAGGAAATATCCGCTAATTGTTGGCAAAAACCATGAAGATTGGTGTCAATGCCATGGCAACCAAAGACAAGAGAGCTTTCTGACGGCACAATGAAGGATAATTAAAAACTGAAATTAGGTGTGTGTCCCTGCAGCCCTCCCTGGTTTTCTCATGTTCTGCTCTTGTCTGGCCCATGCAAATTCAGAAGGAGATGAAAGGAGGAAGGAATGAAAGAGGATGAGGAAACCGACAGTGCTGGGATGAGAGGTGGGAGAAAATGGGACACCATACGGAGTGCTGAATCACCTGGCCAGATATTGACAGGCATTTCTTCAAAGCCATAAGATCTGAAGCACACAGCTGAAATGTGGGACCGTATCCCTGGCCTCATTATAATATATATAAACTATAGTTAAATGGAGAATAAATTCATCATGATATTTCCTGTCATCAAACTACCAGAAAAATTCCTCTAATTAAATATTGGGTTATCTTTTATCTATTAAAATAAAAAAAAATGAAACCCATTGCTATTAAAATTATTTTGGAAACTTTTGTAAGCTAAGGCATAAAGCACATCCAGTCAGCCAATCAGGTTTTGGCTAACTGTAGAGTAGCATTTCCTGTGGGGAGCTGGCAAACAATTAAGTTGCTGACATTGTTGACCTGGTAAAGCCCCACTTGTTAAATAAATGTCAAAGAGGAACATACCAGGAGTAAACTTCACATCGATTGAAATTAAGTGATGATTCAGAAGATTTGTTTGGCTTACAATATGTTAATCCAATAGTGGCAAATCAGTTACATTTTTTTTTTCTTTGTATTTCCTAACGAAAACAGGCTGCAATAAATGTGCTCTGTGCACACAGTGAGGCTACTTGATTCAGATTTGAAACTCTGATTGTGTGGGGGGGGGGGGGGTACTCAGGGGAAACTGTTCTACACAAAAATCCTGATAAGTGTGCCACTGTTGAGGCAGGCATCCTCAAGACGACAAAGACAGAAAAATGATAAATCATCGTATAATGGAGATAGGACTCTGAATTACCCTTGTGAGGAGATGTCCATAAAAGAATTACCGAAAAGACAGGCACTTCAGGGGATATATCCAGTTGCCATGGTTACACGATTATCTTGCCTCGGGAGCTGATATCGCAGAGTAACTCCAGCAGAAAAGACCTTGATTGGCATAACACAGTAAGCGTGATATAGGTTAAGCAAACAGAGGTAAGTGGTGCTGACCTGACTCAGGTGTGGGAAAGTTTGTGTTTGTGTTTGGGAGACTTGAGGAGCTACCTTGACAAAATAATGCTTTTTGGGATTGACTTAAGGCTCTTAAGCATACCTTTACATTACTATTTAAATCATAACGTTTTTGCCCATTGGCCATCATCAGATAAAAAAGGACACGCCAGCTTCAGTAAGTAGTTACTGCTGTAACTGTATTTGTTCCAACCATGCACTACCCTGGGCTGATTCTAATTAGCCCAAACAGCTGGTTTAGGGCATATGTGGAACAAATACACGGAAGTACCTCTGAAGCTAGAGTGCCCATCTCTGCCAGATCACAAATCATATATACACAGAATAAATAACCCAAAGGTTTGACCTGTTTCTCTCTGTGCAAACCACTGCCTAGAGAGCTGCCATGGACCCAGTGACAATGACCCTCTGACCTGTTTCCATGATGACCTTTTCTATTGGGTACTGCATTCTGTTAAATGAGGCATATTCAGTCCAAGCCCACAATGATTTTTGCCTTTATTGTTAATAAAGGATAGAGGTTTGCACATCTGGTAATTAACAAAGTGCCTACAGAAAAAAATATGTTTACAGGTTAAAAGATGATACCCCACTGGGCACACTGGAGCTTTCACAGTCTCCTTATCAGTCAAACACATTGTAGAGTCCATCTGCTGACTCTGAAAAAACAAAAACAATTAAAAAGGTATGGAGGGACGGAATGTGAAACGATTGTCTGCAAGATTCCGTGTTCTAGACTCTTATCTTTTAAGCCTTGACTGTCAGTAAAACACATAAAACAAAGTTAAGGCTGAAATGTTCTGTGCTTTGATCCATTTGCCTCCTTTGTCTGGTTAAATCAGAACCTTAGCTGCCAAAAAACATGAAATACTCCTTTGGCATTTTATGGACATTTTCTTGGGTTCATGGCAGAAATCCACACTATTGCTGCATTTAAACACCTGAGGCCATTTGGTTCACAACTAAATCTAAATTCATATGACATGACAACTCTGCTGCTAGGGAATTTCTATCAGATTTTGAGCTTCCATCTGAACTGAGGATCTGAAAAACAACAGTGACTGCACACAATATGTCCATGGCCTGTTATCTACAGAACGGTTACATAACACCTCCATGAAACCGCCCCGAACACAAATCCAATGTCTGAGTCCATGAAGAAGTCAACAGCCACTCTGAGAGGGTCTTTGCAAAAATAATTAACACAAATGTTGGGTTGCGATTGCCATGCAGTATAATGTAGGGTTACACAGAGCTGGAGCGAGCATTTGCCCCAAGAATCAAGCTGCACCTAAAATACATATAAAACTGTGCTCTCCACAATGAATAGAACACAATTTCTTCAGGCTACACTTCTAAACCTTCCGTGCTTTACCAAAACCCAGAGGTTGATATTGCTGTAATTTTGGGCCTGAAGGGCAAACACTTTTTAAACAGCAGAAAATGAAGCACAGACACATCTGGTGTTATCACTTTTTGTTATATCACAGTGTTATATCAAACTGTTAAAAATTAAAGAGAAATAAAAAGATGAATGTGTGCGTTCATTTTTCTCCCTTTAATGAGCCTTGAACATTTTTTGTGTGGAATATTTTTCTCTGACTTCAGAGGCTTGGAACAAAATGTTAGTGAAACCTCTATCAAGCCGGGGAACCACGTCACGTCTCACAAACAAAAAGGAATCTAATCAGACTATTCCGGAATATTCCTGAATATTCTGGGCATGCCTTGCGTTGACTAGGTTGGTAAGACAATGTGAACATTGTTCTTTCCTTCTTCTTGCCTCATCAGGCCAACAGCCATGCGCCTGACTGGCTACTCACTTTGACATGCTTTGATAATTAACCAACGGGCAGCCACTTTTTTGGAGAGAATCCACCAACAGAGAGTGCAGGAAATGAAAACCCATCTGATCAGACAGGAATCCACTCTCAGAAATGTGTAGAGAAGTTATCCAGGTGCTCTAGCAGGGCCTGCGTATCTGGAGATGGGATTCTATTACCTTGATGATGAAGCTGAAACCTCACTGTGTCTGTTCACCTGCACGTCAGGCATTTAGCAAATGCCCTTACCCAAAGCAAATAACACAGCTTCAGTCTCAACACACTGTCCATTTACTTAACAGCTAAATAACGTTTCTCAATAGTACAATGGCAGTTTGACATAAGAATCAATCCTGCAACCTCTCCCTTACCTTTACATAGCAGATGAAGATAAAGCACAGTGGCCCAACATACTGTATCACCAGGATGCAGGTGGTGTAGGTCAGTTTGAACGTCCTGGAGGGCCAGTTCTCCACGCACACCACCTTGCCCCTGTACTGCTCGTGGAAGTGCGGCAGCAGCTTGAGTGGGTCGTCAGTCACCAGCGAGAACAGCATGAAGGGCAGGGACGTGCAGATGGCGAGAGCCCAGATCACGGCGATCCCCACGTAGGCGTGGAGGTTGCTGGGCCTCCATCCCCGGGGGTTGACGATGAGCTGGTGGCGCTCCACCGCGATTAGCACCAGAGAGAAGATGGAGACGGAGATGGAGAAGCACTGCACCATTCCGTTCAGCTTGCACATTACCTCGCCGAATACCCAGTGGTCCATGAAGGTGTAGACCAGGGTAATGGGCAGACACATGATGGACACCAGCAGGTCAGACACCGACAGGTTGGCGATCAGGATGTTGGTGACATTGTGCATCTCCTTCTGCCGGACGATGATGAGGATGAGGGCCAGGTTGCCGACCACGCCCAGCAGGGTGACCGCGCTGTAGGCGATGGCCATGACCAGGAACGTGGGCAGATGGCTTTGGCATTCCTCTCCAAAGGCCGGCAGTGACAGGTTCCGGAGGGAGCAGTTTAGCAAGGAGCAGTTCAGAGGCTCCGGGGGAAGGATGTCGCCCATGGCAGAACGTTAAAAAAAAGTCCCAATCCCTGTGACTGATGTTCTCCGCAGGAAGTGATGTCACGTCAGCATCGCCGTCTGTGTCATTCCTTTCACAGCCATTTTGGTTTTTTTTATTTTTCTTTTGAGGCTGTTCATAGGAGGCTGAAATCAATCAGAGACATAAACTGTTAGAGGTGCTCACTGGGCGGTGACTTTACAATTCACAGCCATCACAAAAACCAACCTCAAAACCGGCCACGAATACCTTTCCTTCGTGCTTTTTTAAGGCAATCAATGAAAATCCTGAGTAGGAGATTAAGTTTCCTCTTTCCAGACATGAACATGTGACACATTCCCAGGCAGTGAAAAAAACTACCCTCATTCAGCTACAGCGGCTGGTGGTTGGTGGTTGGTGGTTGGTGCGCTCACACGTGTTGGAAACTGTACCCACAGTAGACATGATGCTAAAAATGTCCATTGCCGCCTTCGCAATACTGATTTTCGGCAACTCCTTGGGACATGAAATTGTGACCCCAGACAGTCGCGCTTTAAGCTCCAGCAGTTATCCAGTTTTAAGCTCTATTTATTTAGCACAAGTCTACTGCATTCTCACTCTAGCTTTGAACTAAGATGAAAACATACACAGCTTGTTTTTGCCATTTCTACACTTCAAATGTCAATTTTTTGACACGTTTAATGTACCAAGTTCAGTGAAACCATATAAAATTGTGCATGTGTGTGTGTGTGTGTGTGTGTGTATCTGTGTGTATGTGTGTGTGTGTGTGTGTGTGTGTTCTGTGCACAAAGCTGGCAGATATATGCTTTAAGGCATGTGCAGCACTGGTTCAATGATGCAAGTAAAAACCAATAACAAAAATTCACAACACCACCCCAGCTAGAAATCAAGATATGATTAAGCCCTCATTTCCCATGATATGATGCATTTCTAGTTGATTATTTTTTTTCCTCTCAGCAATCGTCAGTAATCACCAATCCAGAAATTTGTTCCACCACTGCAAACTTTCAATCATCTTGGCATGATTGCCACTGAAACGGCATACCTCGGGGCTCAAACCTGTGATTCTCCAAGCAGCTGCCAGCCCCCTTACAATGCGGCAGCTGACCTGACTGAGCCGAAAAGAAGCTAACATTTTTATAGGACTCTGACAAAAGCATCCCATTTGTATCTTAGGCATTGAAGAGACACTCTTATTCAGAGTGACAATTTACTATTTTATACACTATCCATTTATACGGCTGCATTTTACTGAAGTAATTTGTACCTTGCTACAATGGCAATATCATACCTGGGTAAACCAGCCTCCTTAATAATTATACCACACGACCTCCCCTTGCCCTGTATATATATTGCTTAAACTCATGCTCATGTCTTAGCAGGTAAAACATTTCTCCTGACTGTCAGAATTAATTTCATATTTTTTTTTGCAATGAAGACAGACAAGCACACAGCCAGAGATCTGAAATTAGACTTCAGGCTCCCGGGGGCACTGAAGAACTTTTGCTCAATAAAACAATCCTTAAGGCAGTTTATAAATGGCTGCAGTCAGATTAATCCTGTGCACACTTCAGGTCTCGCCCTCCCAATGGACTGCATATAAAAGGCTTTTATTAGTAATATTGGAGAGCAACAACAGGTTTATTGCTGTCTTCCTCTGATTTATGGCTCTGTCCACAGAGCACTAAACTGCTGTTCAGTCAGCCTGGCATAATAACTTGCTTAATCGTGGCCGTTGGAAACTTGCATTTGTTAAAAGCCATATTTGTTTAATGTGAAACCTATTAATGATCCTTCCACCGGTTCACCTACGGAAGCCTTGTTACAACTTTTACTTCCTCTAGATAGACAAGTTTGATCGTCTTCTCGGCCCTCCGCCGGCTTCATAAACGTGATTGTCATTAATGATGCACTACAACCTTGTGACAGTTGCTGATAGTTTATCGAACCGTTTTCTCATACCATGTGTTATAATTCAAAGCCAGCTTGATCAGTCTACCTCCCATAAGAGGGCTTACCATCGTACCATGGCTAAGGTGCAAAGCATACATCTTCTCACAACAGCAACAACAATGGTGATAAGAAAAATAACCTGTAGAACCTTTGAGATAATAACTGATGACATGACATACAATTTGATGAGGTTGTAACCCCTTCATTCATTTCCGGTTCCATGACATAAAAGTGTAATAAATGCTTCATGAAGGCTGTTATGACTGAGCTGTCCTGTGCTTTTTACCCTCATGAATGAACGCTTTGCGTAAGGAATTCCGGATGCCTTTGTCTCCCTCCTAAAACTGCCTCTATTTACTTTTTTTTTTTTTTTTACTTCAGCATGTTTACCAAGGCTATGCAGCTAACTTAATAACTTAATAACTTGGTAACTTGTTAATCCAGCTTCAGTGAGCACTCCACGTGAGCAAGAGGAACCTGAGCTCTCAGAGTTTACACTCTGGCAAAATATGGGTGTCCAAAAATTCAAAAGACTCTGGGTTATCAGACTGACCTTATTACAAGCTAGCAGTTGATAACTGTATAAACACTGAACATGCTTTACTCGAATCCAGTTACCAAAATCCCAAATGCAAACATTTATCTTTCATTCAAAGCTCTGAGGTTTAGTGGAGCTCACACAGCTTGGGTGACAAACAAACACATATTCCGTCAACCTCTAATTGTTTCCTCCTGAATTGCATTCTGGAGGAAGAACCTCTCGTGCTGCATGCCTGATAGCATTCACATCCTTCCTGTGAAATGGTCCACTTCTTCATGTGTAAACCATAAAATAATCGCTGCAGAATTAGGTAAACACAAAAGGTAATTGGGTTACTGAATAAGGGTAGCACAATTATCAGAAGGCAGTAATACTTTATAGTACCTTTATGATACCTTTGAATATAGGTCAGGTGACGCTACACACAATGACAACTGGTGCACAATGTTTTCATTGCAGATTGATGGGATTCTTATTGAAATAGCTCGATACATATACACAAGCGTGAATCCAGCCGATCAAATCAACATCCTTTTCATAAATCTGGTGCATTAAATAAGTGTTCGGAAGTTTATAACAAATTATCAGATAACAAGTCTATATGCGCAATACAGCCATTTATTGCATGGGTGTAATAGCCCATTGTAAAAAGAACAGTCTTTGATTAAAAATGGCAGGGGGAACTTTAATAAGATTTTCTTGACAGCACAATTACAATTACAAACATTTCCTCTCTGATCCTCTCTGCTCTTTGAAGCTCTGCAGTGAAATGCCACGGGATATCGGCTGTGGCTGGATATGAAGCCGGCAAGTTAATTATGAGGATCCTCAAGGAATCATATGAGAATCTATTATTATTATGCTAGAAATGGTTGCGCTGTCTCACCTGCTACCAGCGAACTAGCCAGCGTTTGACAATTATTCCGTGATTGCCATTCACGAGAAGAATGCCATGTCAAACTCACTTATGTGTGGCTAACTAGAGCCTGATAAATGAAGCATGCTCCGATAAAAAGCCTTTGAAAGCTGGCTGGGGCCCATGTGTCGCCTGCCTTATTCAACTTACAGCTTCTACCCCTCCAGATTAATTGCGCACAATGCATCTTGACGGTGACTGTACATTTCCTTTTGTTCTGGAAGAGAGTGCTGACGTCATGGCATATATTTTCAATTAAAACAAAAATAAACGTCTTTGGTTCAGTATGTCACATTGTGGAATGCCATCAAAGCATGGGAATTACCACCTGCCCCCCCCCCCCCCCCCCCCCCCCACTACCCACCCACCCACCCACCCTTTAAATTTGACCCTTTAACCTTTTTTTCCCCCCTCGTTCTTCAGCTGTCAGTTCGTCTTTGCTCAATTAACACACTGACTGATGCTGTACGACTAGAATCACATAACGCACATAAAGCGAATTATGCCTCATACTAAATCATATAACAGTTTTATTCACGACACAATAAATTGTATTAAACATGTTCTACAGTAAATAAAACGTAATTGATATCGGATTAAAATGTCATTACAGTAATTTGTAAAGCGTAATTAGGCGAATGTGTCAGATTTTGGGACCCCTGGCGTGTGAGCGTGAAATGGGTCCTTAATGCATGAGAACTACAGTTGAAAGAAATGATTACTGGACGCCAATTCCTCCCAGTATCTCATATGACCGAAATTTTAGGAACGATGAAGTAAACATTCCCAGCCACGCACCGTTTAACCTCTTTCCTGGACGTTCCTCTGCGTGACAACGCTCGCTACAGGAATGGTCTTTGACCATTACAATATTTGGAATAATGGCGATTTAGTATTGTCACTACAGCTAAAAAGTAGACAATTCGAATTGTGAATTGTCATTAAGGTTACACTATAACAAATAGTATTGCCAACCAAAACAAATGTGGCATTCCATTACTTTCATTGGTAACGTTAGAACAAATTATTAATTGGAAAATATTTAATTAATTTCATTTGAAAAGTGTCCTCAGTTCTGCTTATATAATGTCAACCACCAGGCTATGTTTGGAACAATAAAATGTTCACAGAACGTTCGTGAGACGTTATGATCATACAGTTTTCTCACGTCCGAATTCGAATCTAAGCAAAACCTTCCTTGATATTCCTGGGACGGTCTGTGTTAGCTGATAACATAGTTCTATCATTCTAAAAGGTTCAAAGGAGAGAAGCGCTCAATGCAGCTCTCTGAAATACCTTCTCGGTCATTGTGAATACCGTAGATCATTTCACACTTGCAATCGAAGACTGAACTTTGACATTATGAGACAGTTCCAATGCGTTGTTAATTTACGTCACAAACATACAAGGCGATAGCGGTCACCACAACTTTCTCTTCGTGTATACCAGGGTGCACACCACCGCTTTCCTTGTTGTAGCTACTACTGTTTCGACAAGATAATCTGTGTTTCAGATGCAGGGTACACGAGGCTCTTTCCGCACGAATCAAGAATTGATAGAGCAATTAACAAATCCGAGGCAATCAACTGTGAGATGAAGTCCACAATTAATTACTAAATAGGTTATGGTAATTTTCACACGGTAATTAATCACCCATCACACTCGATGATCACGCCTCCAGATTTCACAAGTAAAATAGGGAGTCAGGGAGAAGAAAATTCATACATTTTTTTTCTGTAAACATTAACTAAATCACCTCACAACAGAGTAATTGTACTTAAATTGGGTCATAAACGTAAAAGTTAACTGGTTTCACTCCGACCACAGAGGAAAGAGATCAAGGTACAGCAAGCGGTCGTTTCGTTTTGCTACATGTCTGAATGCATATTTGATGAATTAAATATTTTAGGTTTTGGATCTCATATGAGGGCTCTGTGTTATGATTGCTTTGGTCTTGCTTTTTTACATTAGTCCACACATAAACCCCCTACTTCACGAAATGACCGCCAGGAGCGACACTATGTATGTAAGCACCTCACAACTATGAACTGGAGACTGAGCATTCAGTGAGTATAGGCTAACTTTACAACCCCATTGAATATTATAAATACGTTATTATAGTAGTAGTGAAAAAAAAACAATGCAATCTTTACTTCACAATACCAGGAACATATTCATTGTAATAGCTACAAAACGTTATATAAAAAAAAAAAACAACGACATATGAAAACCTACCTTTGCATGGACTTCAGTTCTCGGACAACAACAGAAACACATAGGAAGCAAGGTTGATGTTATATCCTCTATACAGTTAGGAACAGACTGGGGCGGCGCTCCGGTGTTACAACTCCACCTCACGGTTTATCACATGGTTTCCTTCACGGTGCGATAACGGATCTCCCCATGAGCACTTTCGATGCGTGCAGTTGCACAACAATTTAGATATGAATGCCACAGAGGTTAATGTTTATCACACCACTCCGGCACACACTTTAATTGGGATACAGGCAGCGCTGTTTTCGCTGCGAACACTTGCACGACAGCACCATCTACATGTTTATTTTGAAAATTTAAAAAAAGTCTAAATGCCACTTCACACAGCCATTCATTGTATGACCAGCTTAGGAATGTCGAGTTCACTATTAATGAAAGTGATTTGGATCCATTATACTTGGTCTATATTTCTTGTGTGTTGCAGCGTCTTCTGAGAACTAAAACATCCCACACATTAAGCTACAGTCAGTGATAATTTCATGGGAATAGTAACAGTTCAAAGACTTCACAACCACTTCCTAGCAAAAATAATTAGTAGTTACCCATACACATTTCAGTTACAAAGATTCACTATGGAGCCACTCTTAAGCACTTAATCATCGTTTGAAAGAGTCGCGCCAAAGTTACATTGACACTTGTCAAAACACACTTGGACCTCTTTTCCTGTTCTTTGGAAAAAATAACTGACATGTCTCGACTAATGTCAACAGGCGGACCTAGGAAGTGTCCCGGAGGTTCCTGGCAGCGGCGAGACGTCGGTCAGTTATCGGCTGTAGTGCTATCCATGGTGCTGAATCCGTTTCATCCGCAAGACGTTGATGAGCAACTTCGCAGTTCACGAGCTCTTTCATCACGGTTAGAGAATTTAACTCCCGAGTTACGTCATCTGTAACCAATGGAGGATAAGATCAAAGAGATAAATAATCATGTATGAAAGTTTGGGCTTGCGCAATGTCACTTCACGCAAAGAGGACAGCGTGTCTAAAATAAAAAAGGCAACTAAAAAAAAGGCTACTAAAAAAAAAAAAAAATAGAATTTCTGTGACTCGTGAAGGAAAGCAGACAATTTCTTTACTTCCACCCTCTCGACGAACAACCATCGAAGAGGAAAGACGCTGCGGTTGCCCATGAGATTAATCAAAAACTGCTATAAGGTATTTTTGTTGTCTTATTCAGCTGTCCTGATTCAGTTCTTGTATATTTAAAAAACATACAATAACTACACGATACGGTTAGTTATTTTCAATAGTCATATTTTAATTTGCTGTCTGATTTAGCAGTGTTTTTACAGAGAAAATGATTACGAGAGCAAGGAAAATTTTATTTGACTATTTTATTTATATTGCGTATATTTGGTCAATCCAAATATTTTTTTCTCTCTTTCGGTTTGAGTAGAACATGTCTCTTTATGCTGGTGAGCTTAAGCTGCCAGAATGGAAAATTACCATGATACCTAAGTGAGGAAATAAGGAAAAAAAGCGACAGAGCGCAAAGCCTTACACTTGACATAGCTTACGATATAGATTAGAAGTTAAGACTTATAAATTACACCACATGCAATGAAGGTTCTTCAGTATAATTGCTTTTCACGTCTTAGATTGTATTACATAAATTGTGAACATAATCATTAAGAATAATATAAGGTGCAGTCTAATTGAGCCAGACGAGAGAGAGAGAGAGAGAGACAGAGAGAGAGAGAGAGAGAGAGCGGGAATTAACTGTGCCTTTGAGGAAAATTTAGTTGAACCAGGTCTCTCAACAGTAGTTATAAACTGTGCTCTCGGGGCTATGTTCCCTGTATGACATTCTTATAGCCAAACTAGCGCGGTTACGTATACTGATGCAGTAGCCCTATTAAAACGGATTTGTATCTGATGCATTCCGCTCTGTGCAGTAGACTACAGACACGTGTAAAAAGTTATTTGATTAACGTTGAGAAAACATTGACAATTCTGCTTTCAGATCATATTAGAACGGACTATTGCAATGCTTTTTTGCAGCTGGTGGCCAAAAGCGCCATCTGTAAGACGTGGAGTTTCAAGCAAGAAAAAAAAAGAAGTGAAAAGTTGAAAAGGCAAAGGGAAATAGAACAGACTGCAAAAAGAAAGACCCACTAAACCTTCACATTCTGGCATGCTTGCCCCTTTGTTTTTCAGTGATTCGTTGTTTTGTGTATTTTCTTTGACAGAGGTCTTCCACAGAGGTTTGCAGATGGATTTGGGGTATGTCAACAGCAGTGAAGCTCCGACTGACAATGCCACGTTAGTGAGGTTGAACTCATACCTGCCATTGTGGGAGGACTTCAACAGCAGTGTGAATGACATACGTTACTTCCTGATTGGACTATACACAACCGTCAGTGTCCTGGGTCTCCTTGGAAACATCCTCATACTGACTGCCCTAGCAAGGAAATGGAGGGAAAAGACCATCATAAACTTTCTGGTGGGCAACCTGGCATTCTCAGACATTTTGGTGGTGCTGTTCTGCTCCCCGTTCACCCTGACCTGTGTCCTTTTAGACCACTGGATATTTGGGGAAGCTATGTGCCACATCGTCCCTTTCCTGCAGTGTGTCTCTGTGGTGGTCTCCACCTTGGTGCTGATGTCCATCGCCATGGTGAGGTACCACATGATCAGTCGGCCACTGGCAAGCCACATGTCGGTGAACTCGGGGTACCTCCTCTTGGCCGTGATCTGGACTCTGGGGCTGTCCATCTGCTCTCCGCTGCCCATCTTCCATACCACGGTGGACCTGAGTGAGGACTTCCACCTGGAGTCGCTGAAGAACAAGTCTCTGTGCATTGAGTCCTGGCCCTCAGGCGGGTACAGGATAGCCTTCACCATGTGTCTGCTCCTGGTCCAGTACATCTTGCCAGTGGCCTGCCTGACTGTTAGCCACGCTACGGTCTGCCGGCGGGTGAGGGCAGGGGCGTTGGCCCAGCCGGCCCCCCAGGTGGAGGAGAACGAGACCATCAGGCTGACTCTCCAGCAGCCCGAGAGGCGGGGGTTCCTCCCACGGTGGTTTTCCGATGCCCAGGCGTGGAGCCTGGGGTTGGGTAGGAAGCAGAGGCGGAGGTACAGCCGGAAGTCCTGCATGGTGGGTCCAGCCACGTCCAGCAGGGAATCCCGGGACTCCAGTGACCAGCCACACGATGGGGTCAGGGACCTCCGCGGGCACAGTGTCCCCGTCTGCTTCGAGATGAGAGAGGAGGAAGCCGCCACCACCGCCGCCGCGGACATCCGGACCATGCTGGCTGCCTCCAAGTCCATATCGAGGATGAGGAGGAGGTCCAGGACCGTGTTCGTGAAGCTGACGGCCGTAGTCCTGGCATTCGCCGTAAGTTGGATGCCCCTGCATGTCTTCCACCTCCTGACGGACTTCAGTACAGACCTTATATCCAGCCGCCACTTCAAGCTGGTCTACTGTATCTGCCACCTTCTGGGAATGCTGTCATGCTGCCTCAACCCAGTTCTTTACGGTTTCCTAAACAACGGGATCAAGTCTGACCTGCTCTCCCTGATCAGGTGCTTTTAAAATATTGAGGTCTGCCGGGCACAGCTCAGATTCTAAAGGGCCTTGTGTGTGGTGGTTTTTGGTGTGCTTCAGCAAACAAGTTTTTAATTGAAGTTGTCGGTTTGTTTAAGAAGTGCAAGGTGTCATGAACCCCATAATGGGTGGGGCTTTGGTGAGCTGTCATTTAATGACTTCTCAAAGGAAATCACAAGGTTTTGTTCACCTACACACATTGATCGATTAGCATGAGTACCCACGTCCATTTCCACAAAACATCCTTTTCCAGTCACTTAGGAACAAATGCCTCAGCTATACAATGCCTCTGTAGAAGTTAATTAGTTAATTTACTCATCAGTGCCTACATTCATGAGTATGAGGATTAGAACTGGAGTACTGATCTCAGATCAGATTTCCCCAGTGCATATCCTAACCCCATCAACTACAAATTGAAAGGCAAAACTGTACCAGCACTTCTTCTCTGAAATGCTTTGTGAGTAAGAAGTCAAAGTTTGCAAGAGACAGTGATATGGTGTGTTTAGTGTGTACAATTAAACACTTTCCTTGGGGCTCTGTTACAAACGAATATTGGTTTAGCTTTCCAATAAACTTTTCTTTCCAGCTGCAGTCATTGGGATGTTAAACAGAGCCACGTGAACATTTTAAATGATAATTATGAGTTAAACTGCTGCTAAATATTTAATGCTCAGCCGTAAGCACTCTTACAGGAATTTAGAAAACCATTGTGGCTGAAAAACTGAAAAAAAAAAAAAAATAGACTGTGTATTCACTCTCCTAATGTTCTCATGCTTCGGCTGTGTTAAAACAATGTAGTGTCAAGAAAATACTCATTTTGTAATACATTTTCCTGTATTTTACACTGCATGCTAAAATGTGTAAATTGATAAAGATTCATTCCTCTTCTTCTTCTTATTATTATTATTATTGTTACTTCTTCACCAAGATGACACACAATGTGCATTTGCCAAATCATAAAAGTGCTCATGTATATTTACAAATATATAGAAAAATATATTGCTGAAGCAATTCGAGTTAAGTGCTTTGCTCAAGCTTCCAGCAGCAGTTTCCTACCTGTGAATAACACCTGGAAATGTTTGAGCTCCATTCCAAACTCCTTAACCACTGCCATCCCCATAAGCCAGGCCTTAAAAAGAGCTTGTGTGACACACAACTGCACATACTGGTTTGATCATGAGCAAATGATTTGCCCGTATCCACCTATCAGTGTCTTGACAAGTCAACTAATGAAAGCACAATAAGACACCTCATGTTTTCTGCATATCAGAAAATACCTTATAAACCCCCAACCCCCCCCCCCCCCCCCCCCCCCCCACCTCACCCCCCACAACACACCCACACACTGTCACTCCCTGTCAGTCTGCAATTTAATGTTTATTTTTTTTACACAATCTGTTTTTTGGTTTTGTTTGATTTGACTTTGTCTCTTTCTGCCTGTATCCTGTCCACGCTTTTAACTTGCCTTTAGTGGTTCTTGTCTGGCTTTAATTATTGTAAAGTGTGTCTGTGTTCTTGAAAAGTGCTGTATAGAAGAAATTTGTTTGTATTTTTATTACACCTTTACCAATACATCCATCCACAGAATTAAATCTTTAATGGTTTTTGCTACTAGCATTAAAACGTAATATTTATCTTTCTTTTATTTGTCTCATGAACACCAAATCTAATCAAGGCACACCATAAATAAATAAATAAAAACTGTTTTTGTGATTAATTGCTTCACTTGACTTGATATTCAGCACCATTTAAAGTGACTGTGAAAATGATTGAAATGTGATTTTTTTCCAACCATTCTCATGATGAATGAACTGAATAATGAACACATAATTATTTCATGAATTTTCATTCTAATTTTGCATTTTCTAATCACTTTTTGCAGTTTCATTGCCCTCCATTAATTTTGCGGAGCATACACCAGCCTGCACTTTCCTCTGGGGCTGATGGTCTGCAGCTCAAAGGCCCAGATTCATAGGACCTTTCATTGTACAAGTGCTGATCTAGGATCAGCTGTGTGCTTCAGCTCATTATGGATGAGATTAAGAACAGGACAGGGGACGCCTGATCCCTATATCAGGACTTCAACTGTGATATGTTATGAATACAGATGCTGTGTTAGTGGTTGGCACAAAAATAATCAATGCTGATGTAGACATGGGTTTGTAAATGTATGCCATGACACTCAATGTGTAAATGTGTTATTACACTCAGTTTTGTTATTGTATAGCAGGCATGGTGTTTAAATGTGTGTATATTGGATCCATACAAAAACATATTTAGCTGAAGCAATTCGGGCTGAGCACAGCACCTTGCCTGTAACAGAAGTGTTGAACAGGATTCATGCCTGCAACCCTCCATTCCCACAATGCCACGCTTCCTGTCAAACCGCCTTCTGAGAACAGCTGTTTCCAGACCACATCCCCCAGTTCTTTCTGCTGCAGAAAGACAGGAGGCTCCTGAAGGGAATGCCGTCAAAGCCTAATCACTTAGATTTCCTACCCCTGCATGATGGAACAAGAGATGATAGCCCCCCCCCCCCCCCCCCCCCCCCCATATTACCCAGCCACCCCCGCCCTTCTCCATTCTCCTTCTGCGCCGCCATCATTTCATGTTTCTGCATTTTCATCCTCCTTCATTTCCTTTGAATTTGTGTCATTACTTTGATGTTTCTATTCTCAGAGTGCTGTGTTTAGCAGAAACACTATGTGGGACAGCGGGAGGCCATGCCGGCCTGTCACATCGGCTGGGTGTCAAGCGCCACTTGATTCCTTCACACAGATAGCATAGGATCTTTGTCTCTCTTATTGTTTTTTATTGGTCTGAATACCACTTTTGAAAGTGTCCTGCAGCAACCTTCATATTGTATCATGTGTTTTTTTTCTGTCTAAATTGCTTATAACAATATTTGGTACAAAAGAGAACAGTGAGAAGAGAGGTGTGCTTGGAGTACGAGGCTTAAACTCTTGAACAGGTCTGTCAAGAATGAATGCCAAAGTAGTTCAAATAATGCAGACTAGCGGTGCGACTTACTTACGAGTGAGTCTGACTCAGTCGGCTTTGTCATATTATATCAGACATATATTCCAATTGCTGCATGGTACTTATGATCCTTATAATAACTAGAAGTCAATCTACATGGGCAAAAAAAACAAAACATGAGAACATGAGTGGGCATAGTCACTCACGCTAAAACAGCACTTTAACTCAAAAATGAGATGGTTATACAAGCCTAAAAAAATTACTGAAAATTCCAGCAAAGGGAGTTCTTTTTTCTTTTTTTTTTTGCCAAAAATGAACTGAAACCCTAAACACACATAAATCTATGGTACTATTCTGAATTTCAAATCAATTTTCCACATAAATATATGTGGAGATTCACAGACTGGGCAGCACAAAGTCAGATACTTATGGGGGCTCTGTTTTTTCTCACTCACAGGCAGTGAAACCAAAAAATACGTTTGAGAAGCAGCTTCAAACCAACGTGAAAAGGAACACCCTCAACACCTTTGATGCATCAAAGCTACACAGAAAAAATGCCAATCTTTTTGTTCTCCCAGAAGGATTGCTTTTATGAGATATCATACAGAATAATAAATTAGTCTAAAAGATAGCAGTGCGCTTATCAGAAGGGAGGGGATGCAGACGCATTTGAATATGCTGAATGGAGAATGAATACAGTTAAAAGGTGTGGATTATTATGGTCCAAAAGCATTGTGGCTCTGATATACTGTTTGTGAAGCACGGATTATCTCAGAAGCTCAACATAAGAGTATATAAAACAACTCTTACACAAGCTTATGGTGATTCTGGGACCCAGTAATGCTTATTGATGTGATGATACATTCTGAAAAATATATAATATATAATATAGATGTAAGCTCAACAGTAAGTGCAGCAGAAAATGCATCTTACTGAGGCTTTTATTGAATTTCACAAGTGGACAAAGCAATAAAAATAAATCTCAATGAAATTATACTGGAAAAGCACATCATGGAGACAATTAGAAAAATAATGGCATCCCCTGATTCATAAATGAGCAATTAGGGATTTTCACTGATTCAATTCATTGACCCATGGTACTGTTTCACGACAATTTGTTGACAGATTGTTGTAGATACCAAAGCAGGCACATCTCCACAAACAACCTTGCACACACACACACACATAGTTACGAAGCATGTGCACATACATGCACACACCCAGATACACACATACACTCTCTCTCTCTCTCTCTCTCACACACACACACACACACACACACACAATCACACTCTGTTCTTTCTCCACAGAATTTCAATAATGTATAAACCATGTTAATTGATTTTAATCCCTAAATGACCCTTCACATTCAAGGCTGTCCTTGTATTCATTACTGCATTTAAAAATAAAATGTGTTTCCATGAAATGTCACTGCACTTCAATCAGTCTAAACTAAGGTGACACTTATGTTTTCCTCATGTCTGAGGCCCTTTCTGTGAATCAGGCTGATCTGATAATGATCACATCCAAAGGTGTTTCCACCTCTTCCATTCTAGCTCAAGGCCGCTCCGCAGGGATCCAGCACTATGCAATCAATTGATGGGAATGAGCACATGTTTCGCAGAATGCCAGCCGCAGTTAGCACATGTCCCGTATGTACACTGACTATATTTTCAAATGTGTATATAAATAAATGTGAGACTGTACGTGTGAATAGAATTCATAATTTGATCATAATTAGCTGGTCTCCATCTCCTACGCATCTCCATTAATTTAAAATCATGAATAAACTGAAAAAATAAAAGCGACATCCGCAGTGGGGATTTTTATTTGGTGCACAGTGCTTTTGATACAAGTGTGCAATTTGAAAAGTGTATACAAAGAGAAAGGAGTGAACATTAAGCCTTTTCATATTGTATACATGAGTGTCAAAGCTTTTGAGCGCTGGTTTCTCATAACAATAACTGGAACGACGAAGTGCTTTTCTGTACTTCTGTTCTCTGTGAAATGTTTTGCAATGTTGTCCTTCTTCCCATGCCACCAATGATGGAATATGGGACGAGGTGAAACGAGACATACGATATAATACTGTAAGGGATCAAAATCTTTAGAACTTTAAAACTGCTGCAATTTCACACATTGTAGTGACTCCTATATTTTTCATTAAATTTTGGTGGGGCCGTAGGGATCAGTGCTTCGAAATAATACAGGATCAATGGTGTAAAATGTCAAAGCAGAAAACAAATGTGCCTTGAAATGTATCTTACCGCTAGCCTGGTCTACAAAGGTCATTTCCGATAAGTATCTCTGTTCCTCACAATTTGCTGTTCGACGAGTTATGACCCTTTTATTAAAAAAAAAAATAAATAAAATACTTTGTTTATTATATGGTCCATTATCCCCGTAAGCTACAACTTTACGTACCAAATTTGAACATTACGTTTAAACCTAATTGACCTTTACATTGTTTCGAATAGTTTTCATTGAAGCAATGTTGCCCAGAATGGATAGTTTAATTTATAGCAGATTAATAGCAAACTATTAATTCACAAATTAATACTACCGTAAGTGTTCCTTCTTGTGCCTTTTTTGTAAAGAACCATTTACGTTTTATCAGTTGCTTCAAATACACACATTTTCTAATCTTAAATTAATAATGTTTTCACAGCACATAAATGAACAGTTTCCTATTATCTTACACTGAATTGCTGTGATCTTCCAGGTGTCATTTTCAAGGTTTAAAGCCACCGTGTCGTGTTCCGGTACTGAAGCAGGTTTGTTTCTGTAGCCGGGGACTCTAAACAGTGTAGGACCACTTTCCATCAACTAGAATTTGCACGTGTTGAAGCTGTCTTGCTACTGCTACCTCCAGTTAGGAAAAAAACAATGGTAAACATTATTTTACATATGACTATGTGTTGACAAGCCAAATACTTGGAAGTGTTTTTACGAGTTTAGTGTATAAACGTATCCGATTTTAAGCCACTGTTCAGGGACATTGGAAGCTCACTGTCATTCGCCGTGTCCCTTCTCTGTTTACAGCCGAAGGGCCTGAAGGGAAAGGGACCCGCAGACAAGAAAGTAGTCCATCCATACAGTAGGAAAGCAGCTTACATTGCGAGAGGGGTGGCCAAACAAGAGAAAAAAGAGAAGTAAGTTTTCTGATTTTTTTTTATACAAGTAATTCCCATTTAGTTATTTGGATTACGATCTTGCTAAAGTACAAAAGCAACGTCTTCCGAGGTCAGAACTTTTTGCAGATGTAGCTAGAACCAGTATCACTAACTTAGGCAGCACACGATGAAAACATCTTATACTTGACTGCAGCTAGCTAACGTTGAATTCTCTGAATACTTTAACGATGTAGCTCTCTAGCAGCTTGAGCTCAGCCCAAAGCAGCGTTAACTATTGTGTGGAATACAATGCTAACACGTTTCATTGTCTGCAGACTTAAGAGTGAGAAAGCCTTACGACTTAATGCAATTGGTAAGTTGTATGTTCAACGTTGTCAAGTAAATTGTTGTCTTGCTATAAACAGCCCAAGTAGCTGGGTTACGTCAAACTCTACTTTTATCAACCATTTGGCTCGTTGGCTGCGTTTGAAGGCAACTATCTGTGCATTTCTGCGCAGGCGAACGGCTCCTCTGGTTCCAGAGCCAGCTTGATCCTTCAAAGACCGAATACACAAAGCAAGATGCGTGTGAAATTATTGAACGGTAAGAGTGGAAACTAATAGTGGTATACTGACGTTACAGGTATGTTTATGTTCGGCATCCATTTAGAATGTATCACTTAACTGCTTCCATTGTGTGTTGGTTTTGCGCAGATCCTCTTGGTGGTAAATGCTTTGTAATAATAATTAGCAATAGTATGTTTATTCATGACTGACAGATAAAATCGATGGGTCATTATCAGCCTATGAAGATTATAAAGAGATCAGGTAATGTCCGTACCACTAACGCTGAAGTGATGCCAGTAAACAGCAGATCGTGTCGTCGTATTCCCTTTCATCACCGCAGCTATCTGCATCGCTTTGACGCGGAGCTGGAGCAGATAGAGCTGGTGAACGGGATTAAAGGACGACAAGGGCGGCTGCACGGCTCCAGAGAGGATGTCATCAAACAGACTGTGGAACGAGAGCGTTCTTTATACGAGGGGAACGGATTCGGTGAGTCAGTCTCCCCTCCTCTCAGTCACGCCATTGCTCCGTGATGTAGGCCAGCGTGACGCCTTTGCTGTTGCTGCCCTCTCAGTGGAAACGCAGTTAAATGTTTTAGTTGTATTTACAGAGAACGTCGACAGATGCCTTTTGAACCTCCATTGAACATGTATAAGTGCAGATTAAAGCCCCCATTCAGATGTTTTAATTACCTTAAGGGGACTGGTCCCTCTTAGAGTTGGGTAACACTCAAATGTGCCATGTCTTGTAGCACATAAAACATTTTGTGCTTGCCTTAATTTGCACGACCCTAGATTTACTATGTATTTCTCCACATTTCTTTTTAGAAATTCCTGACATTATAAATTGTAAACATCTGAAAACATTCAGGTAAGATATTTTCAGAATGATATTTTGCATTTTTTTTTAGCACATACAGAGACCAGACCAGCCTGGACTTTTGAGCACGATGGGGAAGGCAAGCTAACCTCCTGCTCTTCAAATGATTTCAAGAGGGCAAACTTTAGTTCAGTTGGAATAGTTACTGTTGGAAAATCCCATGTTGAAGTTTATATTTCATGACACTGATTTAATTAAGATGGAAAACACAAGGAGAGCAGTTAACACCACTGTGTATGTGGATTATGTTAAATTACTGGTGGCCTGTTGGGTCTTAAAAAGTCTGGTGAGAAACATGATTCAATCTGATATGATGTACTCATGAATGACGACCTCTTAAAGATAATGTTGCCTGCTTCAGTTCTGATTTTAATAAGAGACCAGCGGGTCACAAGCTCTGGTTCTCCCTGTGATCCATGCATATTTCCCTCAGGTTAGCATGTAGTGGTGTCCAACATTTAGACAGGAATCAGGAGGAGGGGACTGACCAGAATAAATGGCTGTAGCATATTTAAATTATCTGTTAGTTGTATCTATTTCACTTCAGAATTTGTGAGGAAAGTGCCTACTTTCGCAAATGGAAGGAGAGCGCAAGCACTTGTAGGCAGACTGGTAGCAATTACATGTCTTGTACATGAAATATCTGATACCACTTGCACCTTTTTTTGATGTGTTTGAAGTGAAAATGTGTCACGCTGAATATTTAGATGAGGGAGAAAATGTGAAGCGACATTCAGTTTTTTGGTTTCTGTGAATTAATATTGGGAATTTCCACATTCTTGAAAGGTGATTTGATGTCTTTCTCACTCTGGAGATGTTGGGGCCTGTTGTAGCAGGTTGGCCAACACCCTGGATAGAATACTTCAGTGTCAAATACACAAATGGACACAACTGAGTGGGTGGAATTTCAGGAGCACAGACAACCACAGTTCTGCAGTCTGGTCAGTTTGTAACCGGAAATCTATATTGGGAAGGTTACTGCTCACTTGCTTTGGTCTGTTACTCTGAATTGATTCAATAAAAAAATTCAGCTGCATAAAATACAAGCTGGACAAATTGAGTCGTTCCACTGTTTTTGCTGGCTTCTTGGCATTTACTCATGCCATAGGGAGGCCAATAGCTGTTAGACCTTTCTGAACAAGTCTGCAGGCTGTAAACCATGTAAATATCGGTTTCCTTTGCCTTCTGTCAAACAGAGAGTGGAGCGGCGACTTGAAGAAACTGCCCAATATAAAAATGCGCAGAGTGTCGCCCAAAATGGCAGAGAACCCACAGAAAGGGGCCAGGCCAGAGAGCCCATCGGAAGCCCTGCTGGATGATGCGCTGAGCGGAGGCTCCGATGTGGAATCACTCAGCGACGATGATTTATGATGGAACAGGCATGCCCCAGCTTCCTGCAGTGAGCTCTGGACTCGTTCTGCCAGACTGTGTACCGAACGGCACTGAAAAGAACTGGAGAACATTATTTCATTTCCACAGACTCCTGCTCACAGTCCAGTCCAGACAAACGGTCCGCTTCCACCTCCAAAGATTTATAACATTTATTATTTTATTAAATACGCTGTGTTGTATTTGTGTGAATTAACAATGATTTTGAGTGGTGCTCGGGTAATAAATGTCCAGTGTGTGTCCAGGTGAGTTTCCTGTGTTTCTGTGTGGAGACATTTGGGCTGTGGGCAGGAACAGGAACACCGATGGGAGGATAAAGTGAATTAGGATTGACCGGTAAAATATATGGAAGTAATTTTTTCTTTTTGTTTTTGAGATGTCGGAAGCAATTCTTGCCTGGTTGCTGTTTAGACTGTGGCTTTCAATTTTAGTACAAAGAACAAGTGATGGTTGACTTGGATGGAGCAAGAATTAGCTGCTGGTCACTGACTTCTTTCATCCAATCAAAAGGTTCACTCTGTACAACAAAACACAGTTATTGGTTTAAATTCTTGTGGTAATGTAGTTCCACTCATATCTGGTGTCATGACACCACATTCCTCCTTCAGTGCAGTCAACACAATATTCACTGGCATTGTTACAAAAGCTGAAAGACCGGCTTATGTGTATAGCTAGATAACTTATAACATCTCCCTGTATATAAAAAGAGTCTCATGGCTTTTACTTTACGCTGAGGTGAAACATGTCTCAGTTCGGTCGAATGTTTATCAGGCATTTTTATTTTCGTCTCCTCCGTGACAGTATTGGCCTTGTGGGTTTTACACCGCTGCCTTGTTCCCAAAGTGGCTTTACATCACCGCTGTAAAAGCTTGTGGATCAATGCGTATTGATTTATCACCGTCGCATGTCGTCGGTGGGACGAAGGTAAAAGTCTGTAATCAAAAACTTGTTAAAAACGTCCGTGACATTACATTGTTGGGCGGAGTGAAATGAGAGGAGCGCAGTAGCGTGCTTTATGGCTGTGACCTGAAGCCGTTGGCTCTTTGCGACGCCTGCCCTCTGGTAGTATTTCAGCCCACGGCTCGGCTGTTCGGGACCCTGGCCCAATTCGAACACGGGGCCCTCGTTTGTCATTAGGTCACTACTTTAAGGGGACAAATAATGAAGTGATGTTAATGTTTCGGGGCTCTAGGAGGCCCGTTCCCCGGCGTAGAGATGTGGAAGGCTGTATGCAGCATTAATACATCAGCTTTATAATGGGCTGTTAACAGCGTGTCCACTAAACGCTTTCAATGGGAGTCATTGTCAAACACTTACTTTGTCTGAACTTTCTCCACTTGCCAAACTAATATTTATGGCAATGTCTATAAGCCGCCAGCAGCGAGTTGGCAAACTCTTGAAGTGAAGCCGGTATGGGCTTGGATAGCACTTAGACCACCTGGGAAAACTCTGCATGGATGTGTTTCTTTCTGAAATTAACCCAAGTCCAATGCTGCAGCATTGGGGCGAGGGTGCCATTGTGTGGTGAGTACCTTTTTAATGTAATCTCTTTTTAACCTTTTTAAGTTTCTCATCTTCATGTTGTCAATATAGATCCTACATTCCCTACATCTGGTCAGCTATATAATACCTCGTATTCCCCCAACATCATTGTAACAAACAGAGTTCTCTGATGACCTATGAGATTAAATAAAGACAACAAATTGAACTACTTTATTACAACTAATTTACCCACTTTTTGTCTGGATTGCCCATGCAGAGTGAGATGCCTGTGTCTTGTTACTCTCTGGCGCCCCCTGCTGGTTGATTAGGATCCTACTCTGCCTGTCCGTAATTAGTCATGAGTGTTTTCTTCTGACTCATGCCTGTGCAAGTTCAGTGTGAGGACTGCACTGTGAAAAACAGCATAACATATACAGTGCATGTTTGGGCCCTCTGGGACTGACAGGCAAGGTTTCAGCAAAGAGCCAGGCTGCAGAATATGAGTTTGCATACCAAACTGGGGGGAAAAAAACACTGAAAAAGTGCAGACAAACCGTCATGAATACATTCACAAATTTATTGCACTGCCTTTGATACACATGTAGTATTCCACACCCACAGCCAGGGTCGCAAACACGAAGTAGGTAAATAATGAATGACATCCACGTTCTCGTTGGCTTAATATGTCCCAGAAGGAATCCCATGCCTCAGTCATAATTCACGTTTCACTCACTTTAAAATATCCCAAATCGAGCCATCATTAGAAAAAGAAGTGTAAACAATTTGTTCATTGTGCTGTTTCAACGTCAATACTGGCAGAGCCATTTAAGGTGATGCGAAAGACACCTAGACTAGATGGCTGTAGACATAATTATTGGACACGTTTGTAACAAAAAGGTTATTAAAACAAACGGACATGTTATCTGAGCCACACTACTGATAGGATTATATCAAATATATCTTTGAATTGAATCACATTTCATAAGCTGCATATGTTTTGTTGAGTTTCAAAAGCCTGTTAAGTACTGTCACTAAACAATGTTCTTTCACCTATGGATTCACTCTGTAGAATACATCCAGTGCTGCGTAAAATCTCTTTGATATGTTCATTTTAAAAACACTTCACACTGTTGACAGTGGAAACCAAAACTATGTATTTTTAATTAAGATATAAATAAATACTTCCCTAAAGTTTAACTCACTCGTTGTAACTTCCTAATGCCTGGTATCCTTTTAATACAAGCTCTTTGGTGCTGACAGCTAAGACTGGCTTCTCTTGCACATTTCTAAAGTGATTTTTCTAGAGTTTTCTTCACTTCATTTTTCAGGGGATCATTCTTTTGGAAACAGTGTAGATGAGGTGCTGTTTCTTCCTTTGGGTTATCTGAAGTGTTTTTGATTTTTGTGAATAGCTGTGCACTTCAAAAAACTTCACATCTTGTAGAAACAGACAAAGACATAAGCGAAGAGAGAAATATGGACACGACCCCCAGTCAAACGGGCGCTACCTCGGGCACGCCAGCGTCCCCTGCTGGTCTGTGACAGTTTGTTTCCGTTTGTGACACGGGCACTTCCACCGAATCGTGTCTGCCATTGGTTTGATTGAGAGGGAGTGTCTTTTCCTCCCCTTTCTTTATGGTGTCCGGGCAGTTTTGGACGAATATGATGCGGTTGAACGCTTTGAGCCTTCGCCAGAGTTGAAGGTAGACTTTGCACTGAATGTACATGAAGATCAGACCCCCAGTAAAGCCAATGGCCACTACGATGAGCTTTGTCCAGAACGGCCACTCCAACACACCTGCAACAGCAAGCAAAGAACATCTCTGATGAAGTGAGTGTTTGTGTGTGAGTGAGTGAGAGGGAGAGAGAGTGCGAGGGAGAGATTTTGCCTGTAGGCGAGCAATGCATAGTTAAAAACGAACTTAGACCTTATGGTTTATGTATTTGTGTATTGGAGTGTTCCAAAACAGGTCTGACATGATAGATACTTTCTAGACAGTTGAATGGGCAGAGATGGGTGTATTTTTATCAACTATTTTGTATACGTACACAGACACACATACACACACTTGCTTACCCTTATGATCTCATTCTCAGATAATGAAACTGAATGGACCAATCTCCCGTCCTATGTGCTTTTTGCCATTTCTGCATGGCAAAAGGGCTATTTAGAGTAGTATTTGGGATGTGTAGGTGGTAAATAAGAAGCTGAAGCAGGACAGTTGTCCTGCTGTGAGGAGCTCTGATGGGTGTGAAATGGTGTGGGACTCACTCTTCTGCCTCAGCTTGAGTACACTCGCACACTTAAAAGGCCATGCCCATGTCAGTCATTACCTAACGGCGCACATCGGTCACCTTCACCCCACGTTAACGTTAACGCATTTCCTTCCAGCAGCAGAGGAGGAGTGTTTTCCCGGTGCTTTGCGGAGGGCGACACTGAGGAGGGCGACCCCCTTAGCCCCTGGATCTGAACTCAATCAATCATACATGGGGTATTCCTGGGTGACACCTGATGCACTGACATTCTACAATCGGCAAAGGAGTAAACTTACCATTTTCTTTCCCTTGTTTGATTTCCTCGGCTGTTCTGTCGATTAATACGTAGAGTGACCACACCACGCATGTAACTGCGATGATGTGGAACGTGACGGAGCAGATGATCTTTCGCCTCTCACTCGTGGACATCTGGAGCTTCTCCCACTGCAAGGAGAGAGGCAGAATCCATAAAGCACCGTCTCAGAGCGCGGCTCACCACATGGGACAAAAAGTGTGGAATATGTTTAATTAAAATACTCCTGGGATCATATAAGAGCAGGGATGGTCAGCCCTGGTCCTGGAGGATATGCTGGTTTCTGTGGTTGCTCAGCATCTGAGTGTTAGGTTAACCCATTCAGCATCTGAGTGTTAGGTTAACCCTTTCAGCATCTGAGTGTTAGGTTAACCCTTTCAGCATCTGAGTGTTAGGTTAACCCATTCAGCATCTGATTGTTAGGTTATCCCATTCAGCATCTGAGTGTTAGATTATCCCATTTAGCATCTGAGCGTTAAGTTAACCCTTTCAGCACCTGAACGTCAGTTTAACCCACGCAGCTAACTCACCCCTCCCGATGTCTTGGGTGAAAAATAAAAACCAGCACGGTCTGAAACTCTGTAGGACCATGGCTGGCTACACCTGATACAGACCAGCACTGTCAAACTCACTCCCATGGAAAGAGTGAAATGAAACCCAAGTACAGGCAGTGCTGTATGTATGCTCAGTTCCTTTCCAATGAAGTCATGCTGCCTTAACTGGTTCAGGCACTCATTCAGCCAGTACATCCTCTGCGAGCAGCAGTTGCTGCTTAGATAACACAAATGACCCATTCTATCAGGCTAATCAAAAGACCTAACTCCCAACATCGAAACACTGAAGTACATTCCAGCTGGATTTGGACTTGTTGAAGCCCAACTTTCCGATCTGTGTAATACTGCACATGGCTTCTGAAAGAATTTTGAGAAATGTGTAGTTTGATTATTACAGTTCAAGCTTAATGGAGACTCCAAACCACAGAGTAGGTAGATGCAGTGTAGTTATAATTGAATTTCATATTTGTCTGCATAAAAAGGGGGGACACCCAAAGTTAAAATAAGGCTATTTGATCAGTAGCTGATGTTGAATCTGATGACAGGCAGCCGAACATCTTCCCAACATCTCCTCCCCTCCTTGGCTACACACACTTCCGGTGAGAGATGAATGATTGTGAGGGAGTGATAGTGGTGAGAAGCGGACTCATCCTCAACATCTAATGTGTGTAGTGCAGTGCAGTAACAGTGAGTTCACTAGTATAAGACCTTACATTGCAATGTTTTGCCTGAATACATATCTCATAACCATTGATCAATTTTTATGACTCATTTATTTAATTTGATTTATATGAGCTCATTTTATTACTTTTTGAATAACTGCCCTGTAGGCCAGAGCAATTATTTTTTTGCACAGTCTTCAGGCATGCAGCCCAGGCGGGGAAAACAGAGGGCTCGGGAAGGGCTTGCGTCCAAAATTGATTTAGACTAATGATATTATTCACATTCATATTCAGCTCAACAGCCTTTCTGAACAATGTGATGAAGTTGATGTAACCCTGATGTAATTACAATAAATTTCTCAAATAATTTGCATGGTTGGTGATGCTACAGTGACGCCTGGTGGTGGGTTTATGGAAGTGTCTTTAAATGTAAGAAAAAAAGAAACGAAAACCGTAAGAGCAAAATCATTCAACACAAAATCAACGGTTTGAGAAACCTCATCAGCGATTTCTCAAGAAAAAAAAAAATTCATATTTATCCAGATATTGCAACATATTGTCAAGGAGTATATACGCAAAAAGACAAAATATTAATATACTACGGCAGCTATCTGGTCCTTTTTATATATATATATATATATATATATATATATATATATATGGCTTCATTGCAGTAATACAATGCATTAAAAACTATTTTTGCTCTTTTCCACACTGGAAGATCATATTTCAAGTTACTCTGCGGTGTAATTTTGTGGACTGCCCCTTTCTGGGAAACAACCACAAGATGTCACTCTTGAGCCAGATAAACCATGCAACGTTCAACTAAAAATCTAAAAAAAATTCTTAACACATGGTAATGCAAACAATCACTTCATGCATGTACCGGAAATGTTTTTTTTTTTTTTCCAAAATATAAATGACAGTCATTTGTTAAATAGAAGATAATGATAAAACGAGTATTTGACAGTTGTGGAAGTGAAAGATTTGAGTTGTTGTTCAATCATGGCAAAATAAGAACTTGTGGCAGCTGTAAAAGTGAAAACACCTCCTTTCGTGTTTTTATATTTTGAATGCAAAACTCCATTAATGGTTTAGTTCTTATACTTCTATACTTATACTACAGCCATTTAAATGGAATCTATCATCATCTTCATCATAATCATTATCTTATTAGTGTTCGCTGTTTCTCATAGTTACATGTTTCTTCCAGCAGTTTTGTTCCCATAGCTGTCTCAGGGATCCTGTTTAAATGAAAGTTTTATTAAAGCTTTGAAGCTTGATCGAATCAGAGGACCAAAAATCCTTAAATTATTTATCTGGAAAAAAAAAGAAAGGAATCTGACCATTATTTCCTCAGTTCTCTTTGAAGTTGCTAAGTTACTCTCCACTGTGAACAACATTTTAATGTCTCTTGATATGGCACAGCCAAAAAAGCGAACCTTTCTCTGAATTTCAATTTTAAAACACGCATGTGTAAATATTATGTAACCCTGAGTGAATATCTCGGCCAGGCTGTTGCTATGTAAGAGGCGTTCAGCTGCTTTGGAAATCAAAGAGCGTGGTCAACTGGATGCCGCGAGTGATCTAAATTATCTTAAAAGGATCTCCCTGCATGGCAACCTGACCTATTGAGCTATTACTTTTGATTATGTGTCCTTTATTCAATAATACATGCGAAGGTAAAGTTATGCACATGATCTGGCTAACAGGAAGCAGGCCCATAGTTACCCATAGGTTATATAGGCAGTGCTTTGACTTTCAACTGCGTCAGTGTGTATACACTCCCAGATTAATGAATTTGTTCAAAGGAGCTCTCCCCTCTTCATACTCTGTGACAAGGTCTATAGAAAAATGGGCAGCTCTTTCTTTTTGTTTGTATTTTTAAAAACAGTGAGAGTGGACTGATTTCAGAACATCTGTATGTACAAGACAGACTGTGTGGGAGTATCCTTGACACCGGTTTGAATCCATAACCCTTCGCACCGTCCGATTGTTTCCCTCAATTGCACGCCATGACGGCCTCAGCCTTTTAACACATTGGCACATACCAGCAACAACAGAAGAACGGACAGCTGTAGCAAAAGCGCACACGCACGGCTCACACAGGTGCAGTGCAGAGACACAAAGTGAAAAAAGGAAATGGAGTCCAAGCACAGAGACTGCTACTCCCCGACCCAAAGGTTACTTTCCCACACCGCTGCGGTCAGCGTTTCTGAACTGTGCTCTGGTCCTCGTTGAGAAAAAGGATATAATTCCGGGGTAAAATAAAACATTGTTTTCTGGGCAGCAGAAATTTGCTGTGTGCAGGCTCGACTCCGTTTCTCTTTCAGACAGATAGGACTGCCCTCCCCAGTCTGTGTGTGTGTGTGTGTGTGTGTGGCAGTATATGTGTGTGAGAGAGTACATGTGTGTGTGACAATATATGTGTGCGAGAGAGAGAGAGAGAGAGTGTGTGTGTGACAGTATATGTGTGAGAGAGAGAGAGAGAGAGTGTGTGTGTGTGTGTGTGTATGTGCATTGCACTGCCAGTGTGTGAGGGTATGTGTGTGTATGTGCATTGCACCGCCTGTGTGAGAGTGTGTGTGTATATGTGTGTGTGTGAGAGAGTGTGTGTATGTGCATTGCACTGCCTGTGTATGTGTGTGTGTGTGTGTGTGTGTGTGTGAGTGTGTGTGTATGTGCGTGTGTGTGTGTGTACGTGTGAGTGTGTGTGTATGTGCATTGCACTGCCTGTGTGAATGTGTGTGTGTATGTGCGTGTGTGTGAGAGTGTGTGTGTGTGTGTGCATTGCACTGCCTGTGTGAGTGTGTGTGTGTGTATGTGCGTGTGTGTGAGAGTGTGTGTGTGTGTGTGCATTGCACTGCCTGTGTGAGAGTGTGTGGGCGAGCAGACGGGGTAGCAGATGGGGATACCTTGCGCAGTGGCTTCAGCTGCGTCTCCATGATGAAGTCGTACTTGCAGAGCTCGCAGCAGCGCGTGTCGGAGCTCTTGATCCACTGGTGCAGGCAGCCCTGGTGCACGAAACGCAGGCTTCCTGTGCAGCGGCACGGCGTGATGAGGGGGCACTCTTCATCACCCTCGCAGTGGCAGATCCTGTGGGCGAATGCCAAAAAAAAAAAAACATGAACCCCCCCCCCACAAGGGATGCCAAGCACTTGCATGCTTACAGTCTCAGCTCTGTTACTGCCTGTTACCCTCGCTGCACTCATTTACTTTCATTCTACATGAGGACTGAACGTTCACACTCTTTCACAATTACATCCAGGTGCACACAGAGAGCAAAAAATATGCAATTTTGCTCGAACTCGCAATTTCCGCTACCAAGCATTCTCAGTGTGAGAGCAACAATGGGACACCAACACGGTGCTCTCACACAGGGAGTGAGCAAGCAGTGGAAATTATGTGTGGGAGTTTTCCTTTATCCCCATTTGATTTATCTCTTTTGTTTTAGTCTGCAAACTCAGACCTTCGAGTTAGCTTTCCTGCTTTTAGACCACACTGCCAGCCTCACCGATCAGGGACCTGAGCCTGACGGTTGACGGCAGGGGTGCAGGTAATTTTCATGGGCGCTCGTTGTTAAACCCATCCATTCCCAGAATCCTCACCACCTCTCACTCCACTAGTTGACAGCGCTCACTGGTAGTAAGATGAGGTTTCATGGCACCAAAAATGGCTGGATCTACCATATAGCTACTACCAGTGCCTGAATGAGCTAAGCTAATCATTGAGCTCTGCTGGAGAGGGAAAATATTTTGATTGGTTGGAGGAGCTCAGACACAGTCCATTATAACCCTATCTAGTATAGGGCTCTTGAAGTATCACTCTAGTATCAAAAAGACTGACTGGCTGCTCTCTCTGGTGTGTTGTAACTCTGCTTACAAGGGCAGCTGTGTAGTGTAATGGTTAAAGAGCTGGTCCTCTAACTCAGAAGTGAAGAGCTCGATTCCACTTGAGCAGCATACTTATCCAAAATTGCTTCAGTAAAAAACATCCAGCTCGACAAGTGGATAGTGTGTAGAAATGTGAAACTGTTTAAGTCTGCTCTGGATAAGAGCCTAAATATAAACGCCTAACTTTCCATGAATGTGCCGTTCCAATAGACCAACTGTCATTTCCTGCCCCTGGGGAATCCCACTTATCAGGCCAGAGCGTGTCCAGTGATAAACCCCTCCTCTTCCCCTCCACCCAGCATAGCCAAATCCTCTCTGCTACAGCCCTGTCTGAAAGGAGCTCCTATCCACTACACAAGAGAGCCTGCCTAAGTCTGACTCCCTCTGTCGTGTGCTACATAGTGAAAAGGGTCCCATTTCAGACAGACCGTCGATAGCCAGCCAGACAGCAGTGGGGTGTATAACTATATCCTCCAAAGTCACCAAAAAGGCTGATAAAACCACAGCAGCACACAGTAAGCAAATGAGACGGTCCGTGTGCGTTTTCTCTGTTAACCCACTACTGTATTCTTGTTCCTGGTTTTAGGTCTGATTCAAGGCAGCACAGAAAACAAAGCTAGCAGCAGTTTTAGACTGTGACAGGAAGAGAGTTTTAGATTGCAGGCAGGAGCAGCCAAGATGGACGTGCTAAAATTCTGTTCAAAGGGTGCAGCCCATAAACATTTTAGCACATTGGTCAGTATGACTTCAGCTGTGTCGCATGGCATTTTGTGACACTGAGAAGAGAGAAAAGCTGTGTTGCATGCACTTAGATATATTCAGACATTCCATTCTTATGCTCGTATACCATTCTCTGTGTACTGGTGCTCACTGCTCCACAGCATCAAATAAGGCTAACCAAGGGCCAGTCCCCCCTGGGAGCAATGTGGGGTTAAGGGCCTTGCTCAAGGGCCCAACAGCAATGGTGTTCTTGTTGTGATTAGACTGGGGCTTGAACCACCAACCTCAGGGGTTCCAGGCAGGGACGTTAGCCACTAGACTACAGGCTGCCCAAATAGGAGTGCTGTCCAGCAGAGGGGGTTCTAGCTTTCCCCTCTTATCTCAGGCATAAAAAAGCACACCGCACTGAGCGAGGCGGGTTCAGGACAGGCCAAGTTGCTCTCTTCCTGTGTTTCTGCATGCACAGTCGACACCCATATGGAGACAGGCCAAGTGGGAAGTGGAACCTGCTCCTAACCCGCAGGCCTCTTGCTGATACAGCGACAAGTCAGAAATGCAGAAACAGGCTCCGTTTACCGAAAATACGGAGCCCAAAAGGGGAAATGCTGAAGATCGGGGGGGTGGCCACAGGCCCCCTGTTTTGAAAGCCACTATTTAACATGTTGTTCTTTTGGACCCGCTGACCAGACTACTTGCTTTCACTTTCCTCACCAATGCCCATGGCTTTGCTTCAGGCTCCCAATGACCACCGACTGACCCAATCGATTTGCTGCCTTAATGAATGGTTCTGCCTCAGTAATGACAGCACCCTTGTTTCACCGTTAAGGGGGTGAAAATGCAGTAAGAGGCGAGGGCACCAGAGGAAAAGAGAGCAATGACCATTCTAGCCCTTACTGGTGAGGACGTGCAGGTAAACCAACAGACAGGGCTTGATTTGTGACCTTAATCTCCAGCGCCTCTGGTGTCTCTGTCGTCCACGCTCTGAGACCTCAAATCAGCATCTCTTTGGGGGCATATTTCAGACCTACGTAAGCTCCAAATGAAGAGCAGGATTCCCCCCATGCACAGTCTTTCAGTTTCCTAATGATTTGTGGTGTTATCTCCACTGATCGAGAGGCGTGTCGCCCCCACATGCCTTTTTGAATGTTACCTTTCACATTCCTAACCACCCAAACTCTCTCATTCCCTCTCAGCTCCGGCTCACTGTGTGATTCACAGTGTAAGGTCTGCCTGCCATTTGTTTCAATAGGGACTAAGCAGCTCAGCAGTAGAACATCACCTCACTCCTCTGGGTCATAACACTGTGACCCTGACAGCCCGTTATTTCTGTCGTTGCACAATGGCACCAAACCATGGAGATGCCGTTTGCTCATACGCCATTGGTCAGTCACTAGCTATGACCAATCACCATATTGTGAAAAAAAAACCCACTGAAAATAAAGAACGTTTTGGCACAGCTATTCAGAGCTGGGAAATTCGCTGTTACTTCCTCTGCCGTAAATGAGGACTCAGGCAAAGCAGTGGGCTCTTTATAATAAATGTAGAAACAGGAAAACTTTTGTGGACTAGCAAACTTTGCCCTAATAAAAGAGTCTACCAATTAGTTTGCACACAGAGAATGCCAAAAAATCAATGTGTGTTTCTTAGAAGTTTGGATAGATATTGAGTTATACAGACATGATGTCCTTGCTTTGTTTTGAACCCCATTACACATAATTCACCTGTTTGTCCTGTAATCAGTTGAGACTACCTGAGCGCTGATGGGCACACCTGTAGCCAACCACCTGAGCACTGACCTGCACACTTCCAACTCATCATCAGTACAGTGCTGGTGCTGCTGTGTGACGCCATTCTGACAGGCCGACCTCCGGCCCGTCGTTGGGGCGGACATGGCCTCTTCGCCGGACCCGCACTCCTCGTACATCTTTGTGATGTGGTCGCCCTCATGAGGGGAGGAGCTCCCAGGGCTCCGCCCACGTGTCAGCACCTCCCGGAAGCTCCCGCTCTTCCTGTGCTGATTGGCCGGGACCTCGGCTGGGCGGGGCTGTCTGTCTCCCTTCTTGGCCGACACCTTCCTGCGGTTCTTTAAGCCGGTGTGGGCCAGCTCGGTGGACCCAGGCGCCTGGTTCTCCTTGCCCCCTCTCAGGCCCTCGTCAGAGCCCACCGACACCAGCTCCATGGCCTCGTTGTCGTCCATCCCTCGCGACCTCTTCTCCCGCTCCCGGCTAGAGTTGCTCCGTCTCCGGCTCCTCCTGGCCCTCTCCCGGCTCCAGCTACGGGCCTGCCTCCAGCTCTCCTGGTCTTCGTCCGAGGAGGAGGAACCAATGTCCCCCCGATGGGAGCCTGCCCCCCTGTGCCTGGAGCACTCTTTTTGATGGCTGGACCCCTTCTGGTCTTTCTCGGCCCCCTGGTGGACACTCTCTGTATTGCAGCACTCGCAGCCCTGGCTGCAGTCCCGCTTCCGCCTGTGCCGCCGTTTCACCTGCCGCTTACCCACCTGCTGCTGGCCCGAGCGGGTCAGCACCGTCACCGGCGTGGAGGTGGACTGCTCCAAGCGGTCCTCCTCCACTTTGGGCAGAGGGCCGCTGGAGCTGAGCGGTGGGACCGTGGAGAAGGGGGGCGGGGAGCGCGGAGCACAGAGCCAAGTGGAGGCCAGCCAAAGCAGGAGTCAGCGACAGCATGCAGAGATGAAGAATGGGAAAATGGAGAGGAGGTGAAGTGACAGATCGACAGACACGGGGAGGGGAAATAAAACCAAAATCAAAGGCATTTCTGAGGGTTAACTGGGGTTCAGGATTTTTCTGGGCTGTGAGCAGATGTGAGATATCTTCTCTTTTAATACATTCACATTGCTTTTCGTATCTTTCAATCCATGTGTGTCCCCTACATTTTGACGCTGTATTCTGATGTGGAATGCCAATCATACTCTCTGACTACATCATAAAACTTCTACATCCTCAAATCAGTTCAGCGGAGCACACAGAAAGCTCTGCAGTATGCCGCCAGTCCAATAGTTAACAGACTGTACAGAGTGTCAATACAGAACACCAGAGATTTAGCACAATTAGCCATCTAAACGCCCATGAATAGAACATGGCTGCCTCCCCCGACATCATTTCTCACTTACTGAACAATTTTATCGCTGCAAAATTCAAATGTTGAGCCTTTGTGAAATATTGTTATTTGAGGGTAATATGCCATAAAAAATACTGAAGCCCAGTTCCCCCTCCCCCTCCCAAAAAAAACAAAACAAAAAAAAAAACACAAACAGATTATGTAAGAACATTGATGGAATGATCATAATTAATGTCAGCACAAATGTTAGTTACAAAGGACAACACAGAACGCAGACAGATGGTGCAGGGACCAAAGCTCACAGGCATGGCAATGAATCACATTCACTCCTGCCAAACTTATTTGTTTCTGAGACTTACCTGCAAATGTCCTGAGAAGAGGGAGTAACTGAGGTCCGAGAAACACTTGTGTGTCCTAGTCCTGTCGTGGAACTGCTTGCCTGCAACGACCAGTCATATAACACTATTTTTTTCTTACAGAAAGGCATGATTAGAGACATCTCAGTGACTTATAAAATATGCGCGAGTCATGGTTCCAGCACAAAACGGGAATAACTCTGATAGCAGAAAGAAAGAACTAGGTGTAGCACGGCGAAAGTGAAACCAGTTTCAGGAAGTTTTTATTTGCACTACAGTTTAACTCTTTAAATGCTGTTCCTGGGCCTGTTGTTTTTGTGAGCCTATGCTGCATGTGAACACAGGGCCTTCACTTTTAATTACCAGTCACAAACACACCATACAGTACTAATTGCCTAATGACATCTGAAATATATGGTTTCTCATTAACCAGAGAACTGCTGTATTTTTTTTTAAAGAAAATGCTTAAAAGAAAATGTCCTCATTGACTATGCTTATTTGGGGAAAATTAAGGTGGCTGGACTTTGGAGCAAATCAATGTAGAAATCACTAAAGAAGAGCCCTTCGGTGTGTGAGATAGCATTATAGATTATGCACCTCTTGCGTTCAGCAAAGAGGGAAAAGGCGGGCACAGAGTGCCGTTACCTTGGAAATGTTACTGGATCGGCTGCCTGATCGTCTGGGTGCTTTTTCGCTCTGAAGGGAAATAGAGAACAGAGATCTCATGAGAAAATCTGCACATTCATTCCAGAGAAGGAAATAATCAGGAAAAATACATCAGTGTTTAACGTTAGCTTCATTGGGTTCCCGCAACCAATATTTCCCCCATTATTTTCTAGAATGTGACAATGCGGTACATTTTACACAACGACAAAGCATTTACTTTGACTCCTTGGATATAATCAATAGTCAGTGTTCAGCATTCTTTTTCTTAATAAACACAGTTACTCCACTGTCCACATTTGTACATATCCAGCAAATTCTCACTGATGATACAACAAGCAGCCCAGCTGTTGGTTATTTAATGTTGCTCTGGATAATTAATTGTTATTAATAATTATATTAAGAGCTGTGACGCTGGGAAGTCATACGGAAAATAAATTCTACAGAGCAGTAATGAATATGCTATGTGTATACTCTAAGGATGCATGCATTTATGGAAATTAACAAAAGTAAACAGCAATGGAATTTGGGTCAAGGAGCAGCATTTCAAGATGTTGAATGCAGTACACTTTAAAAAAAAAAACACATGGTACTTTGGCTGAGATGAGCTGTGTCGAGCACTTCTCCGAATTAGCTGGCCACTGGTCTGGCTAAGCTTGTCTGCATTACAGGAGCGCAGTGGGGTTACAGCCTAGCGCAGCCCCATGGAGCGAAATCACACGTCACGCCACATCACACCACAGAATAATTCCGATAATTAGATAAGCTCTGATCCCATCAGGTATCCACACTCTGATGCTGCGTCGGTTATCACGTTAGCATTCACGATCACATTGGCATACGCAGTCACCCTTTAGCACCTACTATTTAAGTGAGGTGTAGCATTTTATGTCTTGATTAAATATTATAATACCATGTACCATAACATAAAATTAGTACTTCATCATGGCTTTTTTCTAGGTTATGGAATGACATAGTAGTGCTTTAGTTTTGTTGCGCCTGCACTGGTCTGGTCTGTCTGGTCTGGTCACTGTTGTTAAAAAGTCTGTACTACAGCTGCACTTTGTGCGTGTGGGTGCACTTTTTTCAAGCAGTGATGTCCTTGGTGAAACAGAGATACAGTTACTGAATGAGTCTGTGAGGAGTAATAGAAAGCTGCACCGTTTTTGTGTCCTTATTTAAATAAGCAGCCAGTGTAGGCCTTGGAAACCATTTTCATACACTCAAGGTGATGTCCTAAGCTAATCAGAATTTAAACTCATCACCTGAATTTTGAAACATACTAGAAATGAACAGACACTGTTTGACGCCTGATCTAGGCAATCAGTCGACAGGGATAAAGTGCATGAAAAGAAAAATGAACATGCTGTGGTACTTGGTAATTGTTCCATGAATACAGCCCAGTTCTATGGTTTAACCACCTCTAATGCAAACCAATCCTATTACTAAATATAGCGGAGTTCAACGTAACAGGATATGGTGATCAAGGCAACTGATTTGCAATCAATTTAGTCTCTACTTATGGGACTATTAAAAGTACTTTGCTGAGATACTTCTAGAAGGTAATTAATGTCTAAACCACACCGACAAGGGAAAAAAAAATCACATCTTATGAGGATTAGTACTTTGGGCTTGTGCTTTGCGGTTCACTTACCAACACTGTGCCACTCACGATGCCTTGTATTAAGGCATTAAATGGGGTAAAATGAGCAATTGGATTCATTAATTATTTAAGCAGTTGGGAAAAGTATTCAAAACCAAACTGAATGAATAACTTGCACTGACATCCTACAGTAATACCCACCTCTATCATCCTACATGAATTGACACCCTATATCACAGGCATGGGGAACCCCGGTGAAGAGCTTTGGGGCTTCTTCATGTCCCTCAGCGCGTAATCAATCACTTAGCACAGGTGCTTACACAGTTACTCGCCCCCCATCTGGTTTTGTGGATCTGAGGAGGTTGCTGATTTTGAGGGGAAAACAAAAAAACAGCACACAGTGTATCTCTCCACGACCATGACTGGCCATCCCTGCGATATCTTTCCATCTGTATATATTTAACTGAACTCCAAGGCTAATGAAACTATGTCACACATATATCTGTATAGCCAGTGACTGACAGACATATCAGTGACATAAAGCAGATTACAGAATACAGAGAACTTCTTATCAATGTACTGTGAAATGAACTTCTTTTATTGCAACTACCAGTTCTTGGTGAAACTTCAATGAATTATTAACTAATGACCTACCATGACATTTTAATGAATTATTAAATCACACCAACAACGAGGCTTGTGATTGGTCAGAAGTAGAGACTGACGATTGGCTTGCCAGGCATAAAATGGGCGGGATTATGTCATAAAGAGTGTGAGAAGCTAGAGGGTGCCAATCACTTCATTTACATGCAATGTTGGTGGCCCCGACCTGAAGAGTTCAAAAACGCTCGTTACGTTCAACCAAACAACTTCCCTGCATTTCACGGTCTCCAAGAAAAGTCATAGCTTCATATTAAATGTTTTTTTTTTATATATGTACGCAATGTCATTATTTTTCAAACACGTTGCCTCACTGCGGCAGTTTCTTTTCCAGACGTTGCCTTTTCTATTCTATGCTCCCTGCCAACGCCTGCAGAGAGACAAAAAAAGTAAATAATGATGCATCATATATCTTTCTTTGCCGCCAAATGGTTCTGAATAATGCAATATTTTGAGATTTCATTTCATGTATAAATCACAAGTCTGTTCATTTATCTTTATTTAAGTGATGTAGTACTTTACATGCTGTGTTTTATGTTCCTCTTTTTCCCATAGATGTAGATATAGTGCTGGCACTGTCACACAACCCTGATTAATACCTATTTATCATAACTAAAACCCTACTAAAGTGATGCTGCTGTTGTTAGTCCTTAAATAAGATAATTTGCCACGCAACATTGCTCCTCAGGCATAAAGTGCCACTCAAGTGAAACCAGATGCGCATTTGATATGGTAATTAGTTAAAAGTTGGGAAACCATAAAATGATTAAAGAAATTTTGCAGCAGGGGCCACCGCTGGAAACTTTAGATGACTAATGTGCATCATTGTTGGGTAGGGTCATTTTAAACTCTCTTAAATTTAGATTTCATTGATAGCAAATGAATGACGGAGTTTTATGTACATCCAGTGCGATGTAGAGCAGTCGATCAATTTCATGAGACCTAATAAAATATATGGACCATTCAAAAACAACAACCATTCCCCATTTACCCATGTTCTGCCTTTCCTAAAGGGAAGTCAGCTGTGCCAGGTGGGAGTAGGAGGTGGTGGACAAATGAACTCTGCTAATGAACGGATAAAGTATTAAATAAGAAAGAAGCCACCCTTTCTGCCACCTCCACGTATGGGCCAGAGGGAATGGTGACTTAAACCCCTAGTCCAACATACCCCCAACAAACACACACAAACACACACACACACACACACACACACCCACACACACACACACACACACACACACACACACACACACACACACACACACACACACAATCATCCTACCCTCCAAAAAAACACACACACACTCCTGCTGTTAAGTCCCAAACATGCATGCACACAAAAACGCACATACAAACTCAATCTCCTGCTCCCTGCCACGATACATTCTCCACTTCACAGCCAGACTTACATTTTTAAGACTGAAAAGCAAAGGTGGCACTGGGATCCATAGGGCAAATACTGAGTAATGCAACGGCAAAGAATGTTCAGGTAGATTTAAAAAAAGATCTGCACTGAATCAGCTCTCAGGCAGCACACTGTACTGACCCATCCTAAATAAACTATCCTGAGAAACATTCAGAGACCCCCCCGCCCCCCCCCCCCCCCCCCCCCCCCCCCCGCCACCTACAGTTCAGAGCAACAAAATGAGAACAGGCTGCAGCAATATAGTATATAGAAGTCCAAACTGAAGAGAATGTACAAGATTGATGTGACTATCAAAGTTGTGAACATTTCAGAGATTTGAACTAGTTTCATTTTTGACACATCCATATCTTTGAAGTTCTGCTGCATATACTACTAATCATTCAACGGAGAAAATTTAAACGATAAACAATTTTAAAGCAAAGTTATAACCTGATATTTGGTGCACAAAATATGAGCGAATAAGACGGCCGTGGTGGTTCACCTGTGTACCGGGCTCCTCCTCCACACCTCCTCCACCACCTCCTGCCTGCACCTGCTCATTCTGCTTCTGCCTGCCTCCTGCGCCATCGCTGCTACCGATGTATACCATCCTCCAGCCTACTGGTGGAAAACCTCCACCCTAGTCCAGCTGGCCGTTTCCCTCCCCCCCTCCCGTCACATCAAACGCATGGCCGGTGGGGGTTTGTCTTTTTCAATTGGCTCAGGGGCGGCTTAGACAGAGCCCGATGGCCGGACCTGGACCGTTGGCTAGTCGGCACTTGTTAGCGTTAGCGCGGCCGTTTCGGACACGGAGGGAACTCTATAGCCCCGGCCTCTGCATTATTGATAAGGGAGATGAAAGCTGAACGACCTGTCGGAGCCAGCCAGGGTCGGGTTTCCATGGCACTTGTTACCGCCCAGCATGTTTTGTGCGCTCTGAGCAAAGAGGAAGAAAATATGGGTTATATTCTTTCAACCTTCCCATGAGTTATTTATGAGCAGTGATACTGGCATTTTAATGCATACACAGTAGTGTCAGAAATGCTGGCCGATAAGATGGTACTAATCTTGTATGTTCCACTCCTTGCTGTAGGAAAAGGAGCATCCCTCCACATGGGAGCTAAATGCCAAAGGAAATATACTTTTAATGGCATGCTCAAGACCAACAGAGAATTTTGATGCTGTCCTAATTATTTTATTAAGCCCCAATTAATTAATTGCATACGCGATTCTCATTTGGCTCAGATTCACAGAAAAGGGACCAAAATGTCATATTTGTTTCCAGATACCGAATATAGAATGGATTTTTTCAAAATTAGACGTGTTGAGCCTATGCATTATTATTATTGGTGTTTCAACAGATGAAAAAATACTAAATCTTCAAAAAGGACTGCAGGGAATGAGAGAAACTGTTTTACTATTAAACTAGACTTGCAAGTTTTATTCAGTTGCATTTTTAATATTCTAACAGCCATGAAATACCATGAAACGCTGACAGACCACAAATGATGTAAGTCTTCTCTTCAAGCAGAAAAACTAAAAAAATGGAGACAGAAGGTTATTTAGTTTAGCTGACAATATGGAAACATACTTCAATCTGATCAGCAGTTCAATTTGCTTTGTATTTTAAAAAGTAGCAAATTTGACATATGTGAGCTCAGCATCACATGACACTACCATTAAGTTGAGTCATTGTGCTTGTCACCAAAATGCCACACACTGCATGTGTGTCTTACTGAAAACAGCCTGCATTTTTGCTCCATGTTTTTTTTATGAGTCCCAATGCTGCCATCAAATGGCTCTCTGGCTGCTAGCAGCATGCGTTAAGGCCCAGGGAAGGAACACAGGCTACCACAATACAAGTATGTCCTCACAAACAAAAAAAAAAAAAACAAAAACAACAAAACACAGACCACACAGTAGTTAACCAAACAGTCATTTCATCACATATATGTAGCTGGAGTTGGAAATGGAACTACATTTTCTGTTGCACCCACACAGAAAGCAATGAATAACTTTCCAGGCTTGAACAACTTTTTGAAATTATTTTTCAAATCAGATTTGAAAATTGGACAGATGGTTGGTCTACCATTAGTGTCTAATACAAAAGAAATAATGTGATCATTGTGTTTATGCAGTGGCTCAGTTTTTCCTTTCCTTGCTTTGTTTTTTCTCCTAATTTCTAAAGCCTGATTCTGGGCTAACTTTCAAGCTCCTCCCATTGTTTTGGGATTCTCCACTCTCCATTCCCCATGGTTTCAGGAGAGCTGAGACCAGCAAGCGTGCCCTCAGAGGTTTCCATAGACACACAAAGGGGCGCGGTAACTGGAGGGGATGGGGGGGACATGTACTCCCCAATATTTGTGCCCCCCCCCCCACACCCAATAAAACAGGTCTGTTGTATTTAAATGAATGTCTCTAATTGACTTGTAGCGAGTCGTGTTTCCCCCTAATATCCAGCTCTCTCCTACGCCCCTGAACACACAAAACTTAATTAATTTCACCTCGCAGTCCTGCAGCACAGCTCCAGGGTAACTGAGCGGAGGAACTGCAGGATGGAACGTGAGCTAGCTTAGGGGGAAAAAACCTGGAAAATTATTCACACGATCCCTTAAAACACCTGGAAAATTATTCATACTATCCCTTAAAACACCTGGAAAATTATTCCTCCGATCCCTTAAAACACCTGGAAAATGATTCATACGATCCCTTAAAACACCTGGAAAATGATTCATACAATCTCTTAAAACACCTGGAAAATTATTCATATGATCCCTTAAAACACCTGGAAGATTATTCCTCCGATCCCTTAAACATCAGTCAAGCAGAGCTCAAGGAAAATCATGAGGAATCAAAGGACCAGCTCAAGGGTACACCTTGGCGAGTGAAACCTTCCCACACAGGGTAAACTACGCTGCCCGGCAGGACTCCTGGCCCCCTTAGTGTGCTGAGTGACATTTTCTCATCTTCATACATTCCCAGGTTCTTGTCTTCTTACGCTCAAGGCCTTGGTTCTGCACTGTGGGGCACCACATCATGGTACAAAAAACACACAGATGTCAGGATCCAGCTGTGGTGGGCAACACTGATTGCTACTTTTTAGTGTGTGTTTCAGCACTTAATTGCTAAATTTAAATCACTGATTGGCTAAAATGGCCGCTTTTTTGAAAGGAGGCCTTAAAATGGCCAAAGACTGGGAGGAATCCACAAAAATGTGTTTATTCTGAGGCTCTTTAGGATATGGGTTTGACAACTCAGGAATGGAGCATTAGCTGGGTGACTGACCTCGGAGTACGCTTTGGTAGAGCATTTTTAGAGCCCAGAAATAAGAATGTGCAAAATAATACCATGAACGTTTTTTTTTTCTTTTTTTAAATAAGTACTCAGGCCAGTGTCCTTGTTTGAACAGGATGAGAACTAGGGTTTGAATGAGTGATATCAGGTTACCATGGGCATCAGGAGACTTTCAGATCATTGTATTCGCCACAAAGTTGAGCCAGAAGCAAAACACACTCTTTTTTCGCATCCCATATTCCAGGAAGACTACCACACACAGGCTTCATTGCTCTTTTCCTACAAAGGTTATCGGACTTTGGTCACAGCAAGGCTTTTTCTTTGCTTGGAGTACTGACTCATTCATTTCACTGTACACTTGTGGGGAGATTAGACTGACAGGCCACCCAGAGCCTTGACAGAATTCAATTTCACTTTCATTAGCTTTTTGCTTTTCAAGTGACTTTCTGCATTAAGAGAGCCGTGACTCCTTGTTGCTATGGCATTTGGAGCATTTTCCCTTTGACTCATGTCATGGCTGGGCAGGGCAGTAGCAATGCTAAACGTTTAGCATTGTGGGCATTCGGCTTGAGTTTAGCCTGTCACTGTAGAACTGACTTATGTGGTAAACGTTTAGCATTGTGGGTATTCTGCTTGAGTTCATTCTGTCACTGCAGTAGTGACTCCTGTGGTCAACGTTTAGCACTGTGCACGTTCTGCTTGATTTTAGCACGCAACACACGAGGCAGTCTTTCAGTCAAGAGTACCAAAAATTGAATTCCATGTTGGCACCATTGGCTTAGCACGAACAGATATTAAACTCAGTTGTTGTTAAGGTAATATTGAACAGAAACGATAAACTGAGGTCATTGAAATTAATCAAAACAGCACTTCATTCACCAATGTATTAGCACAAGACACTTGTCATGGTGTTTTCACAGTCAGTGCAAAGACTTTCACTAAAAAAATAATCCCCACGAATTGTTAGCGTGACATCACCGCTCAAGTCAATCTAATTCATGAGAAAATCGTCAAGTCAAAAGACAAGACAGAGAGTGCGAAAAATAAAAAAACTAATACAAAATAAACATATATTTTTCAAGCAAATATATAATTTATGTTACAATCAGATCTGATGAAACTGTATCACTGTACCATATTGCATAGGCATCGGCACTGATGTTGGTATTTGATAAAGATGTTGGCCATGGTACGATATTGGTATTCAAACAACATGCTGACACTCGTGGCAGTGCAGTGTAATGATTAAGGAGCTGGGCTTGTAACTCAGATGTTGAATTCCCTGGCTGGAAAATTCAGCTGCACCCTTGAGCGAGATACATCACCTGAACTTCATCAGTAAATATCCAGCTGTATAAATGGATAATGTGCTAAAAATGTAAGCAGGGCATGTCACATTAGATATGGCCATTTGCTGTAATACCTTTAAAAAAACACTTTTCTTGACTTTAAAATGCACATAGTAATCATTCCTGTCTGTGCAAACAGGCTTAACCCTTTCCTAACCCGAGTCTGCCCATGGCGTCACAGCCATTGCCGTTCCCTTAAAACACTGAATTGGCTTTCTTTGATATCGATGTTTACAAGCTCTGTCGCTGTGTGTGGACTTAAGCCATTCATCTACGCACTGTAGCGTATGATGCAGTGAGGACATTGTTCTCATGAAGCATAATAAGTGGTGCATTTTTGCCAGAGGGGAATGGTGGACACCAGCAGCAGCAACAGACCCATAATACATAATCTTCCATTATAGCATTCCTCATGCCTAGGGGTCTCAATGTGGTCGTCAGGACAACAGAATATAGAATCACAAGCTGTGCTGCCTTTGATGCAGACTGGAGGTCCACCTATTCAGACTGGATTCAGCTTCTCTGCTATCCCCAGCACTGGGCTCATGTCCACATCCCCATTCCCATAAGAATGGTATCTTTCGACCTTGGGTATGCACCATTATTTTGTATGTATTTTATGTATCTGGGTTGCAGGTGGCATAGTTAACTATATTAGAACTGTAGTGATGTTGTACCCACACTTTCTGGTCTGGAACATTGCTGTTAGCTTGGTCTGTATCTGGATGTACTTGGTCTGTATCTGGATGCTCTTTTGCATTGTAAGTCATTCCAGAGAAGGGTATCTAAGAAAAAAACGCAATGCAATATAATACTATGAAATCTAATTTTATTCATGTTTGCCAATGCACACATTCATTTACAGTGGCACAGCTCATCAAGAACACTTTGTTACTTTTTTAACTTAAACTGAGGCCTGTAACAAAATGACAGAAATGCAGGAGTGAAAACTCCCTGACCAATGACCTCTGACCCCTGATCTGAGTCGCATGCGGCGGTACACCTGGCCCAATCTCTGCCTCAAAATCACAGCCTGACCTCTTTCTTTTCTCTCCAGCAAGGACAATCTTCAGGAAATCACACACACTGCCTCAAAAAAAACAAAAAACAAATTGAGCTACCCCTGCCCCACACACACACACACACACACACACACACAAGCACATACCTGCTGCAACCTCCCTGAACTTAACACAACAGCGGTCAGCTATAAGACAACCACTACTCCTGCTGAAGCGGCCCACCCACTCAGCCATTACTCCATTCCGCTGCTCTTCGGCTGTGGACAGTCTTCATTATGAGAGGGCATGTTTCAGCGAACGCTTTGTGCCCTTTGCCGTCACAACTCTAAACAGCTCTGGAACTGAACCAACCCAAACCCACTGCTCAGTAAAGATTGCTGCGTTCACTGCACAGCAGTTTGCTCTTGGATATATGTTATATGTTATATTATACAATATATATTTTGATGTCTGGTTGCACTATACTGTCTGACATTTCAGATCTAGTTATCTGCATGTATCCTTGTGTCTTAATTTGATTTTCTATTTTTAAATGAACTGGCTGGCGGGAACAAATAGCCTCCTTGTGGAATATAAAGATCTATTCTATTCTATTCATTTTGTTTTGGTGACTGCATTTCAGGGCCATGAAGGAGAACATGTCCACATACTAACACATATTAAGCACAGTGCTGATATTTAACCCTAGTTAAATACCCAACCCTGACAGTCCACAAAGCCTAAAATGACCTGACAGGATATACAGGATGGAGTCTAAACAGGACTCAAGAAATAGATACTCAGTGGCTCTTGAGGTTATGAAAACACAGTGCTTATGGAAATGGAAAATGCTGTAGGTAAACCGTGAGCTCGTTTGCACATATAATTTACTCAGTGTTCTATTTTACAGACTGTTAAGAGAGGAAACAGTGATAGTGGAGACGCTCACAGTTTGTCAGCTAGTCTCAACTGTGTAACCTGACCAGTGGAAACAAGTTAAAATGACTCCATATCTGAAAACATATCTGTATACATGCAGGCCTGTCTGATCGTATCACTGTGTGGGAGATATTTGTTAAGTATTGAGTACTGAAATATATTTCATGTTGTTTTATTAATGCTCTCTACTTTGTAGCCCACAGTGAAACATAGGCCTATGAGTGCACCAACCACAGAGGGAATTTTCAATATGCTTTATTTAACTTAACCAGGTAGTTCAACTGAGAATTCATTACTCTTTTGCCATGATGAAAGTGGGTGTGGTTACAAGGGACTGTGTAGCCAGGAAGATGCAGATGATTATAAGATGGCAGGATGCAGAGAGAGTCATTTTTGTGTAATCTGACCAGAACTACAAGGTCAACAAGTCTCATATTCATGTAAAAACAAAATCCATGGGACTCATAATCACCACTGCCAGTCAAGATTAGAGTTCAATATCTCATCAGAGCAGTGGCACCTTCTACTGCAAGGTGTCCCCATCACTGTGCTTGGACACTGGATTTCTCTTTGGTCCAAACAAAAGCCTGCCCCCTAATGGACCAACAAGGCTTTCTATCAACCATTTACCCTAGGGCGCCAAGTAACAGCCAAGCCCACACCTACTCAGCTTCATCAAATTGATATGACAAAGGCTCAGGGTGACATGACTGCTGGCAAAGAGATGTGCAATTATAAAATATTCCAAGCTGAAGCTAAAAAAATATTCAGCATCATTTAATGCTAGCTGCTCTTTTAATATTTTCTTTATTCATGGCATGCACCCAACTGCATGTTTCAATAATCATTTACATTTGGAAATTGCCAATATGGACGCATTCAGTATTCACCTGGAGATATGCTTTATGAAATGAATCAACCACAATTTACATTAGCAGCCTGCAATTCAGTGACTGTATTGCCAATTTAAAAGTAATGAATTTCATGCATGTGACTTTGAACACACACACACACATACACACACACACACACACACACACTCACACACACACACACACACACACACACACACACACACACACACACACACACACACACACACACACACACACACACACACACACACACACACACACACACACACACACACACACACACACACACACACACACACACACACACACACACACACACACCCACCCACACACACCCACACACACATACACACACACACACACCCACACACACACACACGCACACACACACACACACACACACACACACGCACATACACGCACACACACACACACACACACACACACACACCCACACACACACACACACGCATACACATACACGCACACACACACACACACACTCACCACACACACACACACACATACACGCACACACCCACCACCCACACACACACCCACGCACACCACACACACACACACGCATACACATACACGCACACCCACCCACACACACACACACGCATACACATACACGCACACCCACCCACACACACACACACGCATACACACACACACACACACACACGCACACACACACACACACACACACACACACACACACCCACCCACACACACACACACGCATACACATACACACACGCACACACACACGCACACACGCATACACATACACGCACACCCACTCACACACACACACGCATACACATACACGCACACCCACCCACACACACACACACGCATACACATACACACACGCACACACACACGCACTGCCACACATATTCCACAGCTTTTAATGGATGTGTGGAATGAACTGACAGTATGAAGGCTGATACCTTCCTTTGAGAGGCTGAACTTTAAATAGATGTGTTTCTCAGACAGCATTTGTGATCCAGGCCTTGTGAAAAAAGAAATTCTGAAATTAATATCCATACTATATTTAATGTCTAGGCAAATGTTAATAAACTTCAAAAGCATACAATGTCTATGCGAACGAAATCCCGCAAGGACATATGAAAAATGCTAATGAGCTGGATGACTTTGTCAAAGTCCTCACAAAAAAAAAACATTTTCCACAAGTAGCTGCCCATCACTTTGCATACATGAAAGAAATAAATAATACAAAATCTATCTGTTTTTCATCCACTCAACATACGCCAAACCCCTCAGTTTAACACTAATCTGGCAGTAAGATGAAAAGCTGTCAAACTACAAATTGATATTGTTTTTCCTGGGAGTTTGATTCATCGTTTACAAACACTGCCAGGAGTACAAGTTCCACAGTATTCAAATGAGCATCATTGAAACCTGATTGTTCACTTCTCCTCACTGAGGTAGTCTAATGTTTGCCAGCACATGCACGCGCATGCATTACAAATGTGTTACTTTTGTATATGAGATTGGCGGGAGTGTCTGTTCCTTTCATTCACATAGGTTACTGGGCAACCAAACCACTCACTATGCAGCATGACATCGTCCATATTTACAAACGTTTACAATGTTCAGCGTTGATTTAACTCTGTCATGCTCATGTAAATCAAAAAGGGATCACACTCTCTCTCTCAAGACTAGAATTTTCTCAGAACTGATTTAACACTGAGAATTTTACTCTGTATTCTGGCCCCTATCATCAAATTTCTGGAAAGCACAAAGAAAAACAACATTTCAATGAGTGCTCAAGATACAGTGACTGTACATTCCCAGGAAAATATTCCCTCCACTTACAGTCAAAGTACTATAAAGTAATGTTTCCTCTCAGATAGTGCTCTTCCATGAATTCAGTATTCAATCAGAGGAGAGTTGCAGCTACTGCAGATATCAGCTATGTTTTAAATTAAACCATCTCATAATGAGGTTTAAAAATTATGGCTTCCAAACTAAATCACAGACACAAGTTCAACACCAATTTTAAATACCATTGCAAACACAAAGTTTGTGGTAAACTACAGATCATATTGGAGGAAAAAATGTGAACACATTTTGTCTATTTTAATAATAGTTTCAGATATCTCTCTTTCTCTTAAGCTCACTCCTTTTCACACACACACACATTGCCCTCTTTTATATCTCTCTCTGGTTTGGTTTGGGGGTGGGATGGGAGATTATTTTGTGACATGTTGTTGATTCATGTATGCTGGTTTTAATAAAGGGTAATGAAGGCCTCTCTCTCCTTCTGACATTCTTTTTCCTTATCTGTCACATTCTCTCACATATACACACACTCTCTCTCTGTCTCTCTCCCCATGTCCCTTCACCCCCGCCCCCGCCCAAACCCGGTCAGCTGGAGCGCATTTCTGTCAGCAGTCAGCACCTGCCGAGCTCATCTCATTACTGTAATCAAAATGGCAGGAGGGAGCATTAAGAGACATGGGCGGATATCGAACCTCACCTGGGCCTAATGTAGACAGCCACAGGTCATCCGGAGCGTCACGTCAAGCCCGGGCGGCCGTCTAATGATTACAATATCAGCAGCGAATAAATGTTAGGCGTCTGAGGTCTGGAGTTTGCATTTCCCACTGATGGTAAAACCGTCTAATTGTGTTTCTCTCCCACAGGGCCTGAGAATAATATGAGGTTTTGCAATTATGCTCCCCTAATACATTTCTCTGCAGGAAAAACCTGAACTACGAGACGCCCTGTGTGACATGGAAAACAATGAACCGGGACCTGTGGGATATCTCCTTTAAAACTTAAAATCAAACGGCCATAATGTCAGAAATTGTACCATTTCTTTGCTTTTAATGAAGCGGCACACTGAAAGTGTGGATAAAAGCTATTTCGGAGCCCCGAAGCCAAATTTTACCGCCTTGTTTTTGTGGAGCATTTTTCTTCTTTTCAACCATTGACAAGAACATAAAGAATGCTTGATGACAAGAAGGAGCCGTTCAGACTTATCATTTGCTTACTGCTCGTAAAAATAGGAATCAAAGGAATCCTTCACACTCAAATTTGCTGGTTTCTCTAGCATTGTTAGTCCTATCCTGGCAAGGAGTGGAATCTCAAACTGATTCACAGCCCACCCACACACACGCACGCACGCACGCATACACACACACACACACACACACACACACGCACACGGACACACACAGGGTAAGTGCTAAAAGAAATGCTTATCCCGACCAGCGCATTTTCTAACACGCAAACCTCTATTGATTGAGCCTCCGGTTCACCCCGACTGGCAGTAAATCAAGTTGTTACACCTCACTTAGCCGTGAGCTATACCGCACAGCGGCAGAGCATCTGATTAAGATTTAGTTTTGAGGACGCTGTGTCGGCACGCGACAGGAATACAGCCGATCTGACATACGGATAGCCACCCTGTTCGGGCAAGGACAGTTAAGTGATTCACCAAGATGGACTTTTCAAATTCATAAATCAGACAAATTGGCCACATTTGAGGGCCAACCAGTCCTTCACAAGCCTTTAAGACACTTTACTCTTCCCCTCTATTGAACCTGTGCAGTATTCAGTTACTGAAGGAGATTGCAAAAAAAATAAATAAATTGTAAACAAATGCTGTTGAATGGACAACAGGAAAAAAACATGGCGGTTGGTTTAATAAAGAAATCCTTTAAGTAAATAAGAAAATCAGTAGTATAGGTGTACATCAGACATCTTTGAGTGACACAGTGTTCTGAATAAGTTGTATGAATCAAAGAGCCAAGAAGCACTGACGCGTGACAGCGCATAATTAGGAATGTAGGTGTGCCAATCATGCATCAGACACAGATGGAGCTGTTATGGAAAATTATATGCCGTTCTGACAACAGCTAAAGACGTTTAATGTCTTTAGACAATTACATGTACTGGAGGTTTTCTGTCCGCTACGATGGCACCTGTGTGTACTCCCGCTCACACCTCCTTCTGTGTGTCACCTCCTCTTACAGCTGTCGCTTCTCCCCTCTCCATACCCCCCACTGGACAGTCGTACAGAGATTTAGGCCCCCATCCCAAGATCCCCGATGTGTCAGAGCGCTCTGTGTTGGATTGTAATTAAAAGCCTAAATCCTGTCTTGGCCAGGTTTCAGCGGGAGGCCTTTGGCTTCAAGTGGCTCATATCTGAGAGCACTCCCAAAATCTCTTTAATGAGAATAAAACTGATGAAACAACATTTGATGTTCGTCACTCTCTGTCTGTGTCAGGCCGTCTGTTTGAACAAGGCACAGACGCCAAAACAGATATCCAGACCGTTCATAAATTAAATAAACAAATCTCAATTCGACAAAGACACATAATGCAATCTGTTGAATATTTATTTTTGGATTAGCATGATAAAGCAGTGTTTTGTCCCTTCCACTGAGTTATCCCCTCTGCTTGACTGAAATATGAGGCAACAAAAGGGACTGTTAGCGCAATGCCATCCTTTGATTAAAACAGGCACTAGAGGCCATATAATGCCTCCAGAAGGCCAGAGTTCAGAAGAATATTAACATTTTTGTAGCAGCGTGTAACAATAATTCATCACACATTTCTGCATACTTGCTCTTGTTATCTAGAATGGCAGATCTTTCACATATGCCATTTGAGTTCTGTATTTGCTATGGCTCATAGACCGATGGAAAAGAGTACATTTGCATATGGCAAAACCACTTCCTTGTCTGAATTAAAATGTTCTTCAGCGCAGTATGGTAATAAGATGGTCTAAAATTCAATCTGATACATAGAATTTCATCTGATTCACCTCTCTCTCTCTGCTAAAATGTCTCTGGAGTATGCTGGTGTAGCTAGCTAGCTAAATGTATGACTATGTTATGATATTTCCATTGAAGAATGTTTCTGCCACTCTATTAAGATCATCTTGCTAAAAATGCAGTTTGTCTCTTTGATATTTCCTGCATTATTTTTTGTGAACCAGACTGTCAACAATATTTCAGCTGTGTGTCACTCCCTGGGAAGTACAGCCGGTTAGTATGCACAGGCCTTAATACTTGATTCATTTTCACATTTTTCAGGTCACATATCACATCCTGCATCTTGACAAAGACCTTGCACATATAATTTGTGAAATGTGAGAATTTTGCAGGTGTGACTTTTCATACGGAGGTACTGGGGTTTTACTTTTCTAATTAGTTCCTTGAATAACTACATTTGATTACTCTTTGCTTTGGTGTTTTTTAGGAGTACCCTTTTTGAAGATATCCAGGGTATAAAAGCGGCTGGGTGGGGTCCTTCAATTTGAAAGCTGCTCAAGACACATCTGTTTTAGGGACATCTATTCATGAAAAACATGGATATCTGAAAATGATTTTGAATTTGCAAACTAATAAACAAAACTTTGCAATCCCTCCGGTAAAAAGAAAACAGATGCTAGAAAGATCAGTGACTACGACATCAGGAGTGACTGAAAAAAGAATAGTACTCTCTGGTAGGACACAAATACATATCTTGCAATGCCATGGCTGCGTCCAAAATTGCATACTAATCAGTGCCTACTAAATTTGAAACAAAAGCGTACTGCTCTGATGTCAATGTAGTGCCTACTACTCACTGCAGTTTTCGAGTTTTCGGACATACCACCATAGATATTATGGTTGCTATTTTCTTCAGTCTAATAGCTGGAGGTTTACAGCTGACGTACATCCGTCATCAAACTTCGCCATCTCTGCCATCTTCTTCTTTGGTGTCTATACATCCAACGGCCTTGTGGGATAGCGCAGTGTGCACACGGCAGGATTTTACCGGAAACAGTATGCCATCCGGGTAACGCTTGCATACTGATTCAGCCAGTTTGAGATGTCGGACACACTACATACTACGTGTACTGATTTTTGCTTACCATATAGGGAATAGTATGTGATTTCACATGCAGCCCAGCTCTTGAAGGATAGACGTCTACCATAGAAATCCTGTGATCTGTGGAGGTCTGCCACAGATATGGTTTCTATGGTAGACCTCCAGAGGTTTCCTGGTCACATGACCCTGTTAATACCCAGTAAAAGGTGATGCAGATTCAATGGCTCGGAAAGCAGGATGGTTCAGTACAGCTCTGTTTATTCTGGAAGTGTGCCAGAGACATGTTTCTGTTTGGGTAAACTGTCCCTGAAGCACCTTATCACGTTACCTGGGTGATCAATAAAAGTGATTCAGAAGCTCAGTAAAGGGGATAGAGCTGACAGTAAGACCTCACTGTGATCTTGCAAGTGTATGAACCTAATTAATATTTGACAAGGTTAGCAAGATTTTGGCTGAGATTAAGTATCAGCATTTATCCTTAACTCTGGCTCACAGTTAAATGCATATTTCATGTCCATATTTAACCTCAAGTTCAACAATCATGAAAATTTACTTGAAAAACTGTTGCTGTCGATAAAAAAAGAGGACACACTTCTTCGATTGTGAGTAAAAGTTAAGGACACACGTTAAATGAAGCCTGTGTTTTTAATTCTGCCTCATTTATCTCACCTAAAGACATTTTTATCTTTTTAAAAATAAATACATTTTTCCACTCAGACTGAACTGATCTGTATTAATCCCTTCCCTGAACCTCCCTCAAAGACTCCAGAGGAAGTGACTGTTCAGGACGGCAAGCCTTTGCTTTTTAACACAGCTGATGCGGCACCAATCACATACAACCTATGCTACTGGAGAAACACGGAATCAATGCATCTTCAGCTCATAAAACAGGAGGAGTGTAACGGATTTACCCACTATCACTATTTCACCATGCCAGGCCTTGAGTCAGTTGTTGTCTCTCCAGTGTGGACCTCCATCCAGAGCCATTGATTGTGTGGCTGGGATTCGCCCTCCCAGAAAAAGGACATACAGCTGGCCACAAGCCTGTGCTTTTACTCCATGTGATGCCTGAAGGGTCAGGGACACAGTTTTATAAATAAGAGTTTAGAAACCACAAACAAAAAGGTGTAACAGCCAACATTTTCAGTCAAGACAGAGGAGGCTGTTTAATCGTCCTTACAGTGGGTCCTGTCCACGCCTCGGTGTCTTCTGCAGCTTCGGCCAGCAAGCTGAAGGTAAATATCACTCAGGCGTCTTTGATTTCTAAACTTTTCTCCCCCAACTTTTCCGAGTCACTCATTTATTCCAAGGCCTTTTAATGCGTGTCACAAATCGTCCATCTGTTCCACTGACAAGTGACTCTCAAAGGAAACGGGCTCCTGATCTGTGCCGAGACCCTCCGCGTTTGCCAAATCCATGCATTATTCCTCAGCCCCACTCCGCGAGTGGGTTCATTCCTACAGCACTGACAGCTAACAAGGGAGAGCCGTCCCAAACATGCACTTTCCAGAATGATGTGCTCCTTGCACATCGATCATTCCATTATGACTGCTGAGTTCTACATTGCTACCTTGTAAAAAAAACAGGTGCTATTAAAAGAAAAACTTTTCACCACCCCCCCCAAAAAAACAAAATAAATATCCAGGAGTGGACAAAAATGTGAGAAACAATGTTTCACAGAAAATATAGCGTGAATACAGTTCTAAGAGCGCATGCTTTAGTCAGCAAACGTGTGAACACTTTGAGCTAAGCTGATAAACCATCCTTGCTCTTGATAAATATATTCAGCCTAGATGGCGTGCAAAATCATATTGTTATTTTTGAACCTTATCTTCTCGGTTTGAAACCTAATACATTAAAGCATGCATAAACAATTAGCGTTAAGTATTTTGATAAGTCCTCATTACAATGGCAAATTACTCCTATTAGTGTATGCAGCAAAGCTACACTTATAGACTTTGAATAGACTGGACCAGAAATTGCACTGTCACTCTGAGGTGAAGAAACAAGAACATTAAGTGAAGTCATTTCCTTTTTATACATATACTATTGTTTATAACAAAGCCGAGCTGAGAATTTAAAGTTGGACCCCAGAGAGAGTAGTGAAGCAGATGTACAGATCCACATGGTAACCCCACACATACTGTGAACTGATGGCTGAACCAGGGCTGCTGGGAAATTATGCAGATCAGATGTGGAGTCACCTATTCTGTGGCTACAACAGCGACAGCCATTTTAAACCACAGGAGCAATACTGCTCCAACAGTTACATATATGGCATTTGAAAAGAATTACTTCATGATGTCATGATAAATGCTAGTTACTTGAAATAAATAATGTGTCATGAGATCATTTTATATAAAGAAAATCTTATAAATACAACTTATGTAAATTTAAATTTTAAAACTTCCATACTTTCAGAGTATACTTTCACTATGCAAATATAAAGCAATTGCAACTATTTGACTGAATGCAAAAATGAATTACTTTCATTATACTTTCAGAGAATAAATACCGAATCGGCCTACTTCGTAATCAGTGTAGTTACATGTCATTATGGCATACATATACAGTAGGTCTAACCTCTTAGATAGCCACTTTCAAAGATCATTACCATTAACCCATCATTACAGAAGTGAAATGAAATGAAGTGGAAAAAAAGCAGAAATGAACATTGTGGACAATGAAATAAGTGAATGAAAAATTAAATGAGCAGCTTTTGACACTAAGCAGTCCTGGACTGATTCTATGTAAAATAAAAACCGGTGGGAAGACTTCATCAAAACATACTTTCACTGAATTCTAGTTCAATTCATAAAGCACAATAAATGAATAATGAATAATGAATAATGCGGACTGGTATAATCGTGTTAACTCAATGGATTATAAATTCTTTAGAGATGAGAAGTATTACATATTGAATCAAAACACAAAATAAATGTTATTACTAAATATTATATTAGTACATGAAGGCATTAATATCCTTGATACAGTAAAGACATTACCGAGAACAGAATCAAACACAATAATTCTCTTTAAGGTAATCTGCGATTCAGTAAAAATGGACTTTAATCATTTAAATTCATTTTTCAGGGCATGTGCTATTCTGTTTTGGAATGAAAACAATCCATTCCAAATGACATTCCTCCGGTCCTCAGTAAAATATCAAAAACTCAAAGAAACATGATTTGGAATTTAAGGTCTGTTTTGATTTAATTGTCCTTACACTGATTTGATGCATTTGACAGGGGCTCAGCCATAGCATCTCAAAAAAATTAAATACTGCAGCTGTGGTCCTGTACTAACACATGGATAAAATTGATACAAGAAAACGGTCCAACAATTAACACTGTTGTTTGTATCCATGTAAACGACTGCTACGCCTAAATTTATAAAGAGAGTTTATTGTAGTGGTGCGGAAGTGATGTTCCATTTAAGCAAAAATTTAACCATAGTATCAATCCCTCATTGATTTAAACTTATCACCCCATTGGCTGTAGAGAGAAGAACATGTTTATTGGATCAAACCAGACAATGAATGACAGCTGAGTATAACTCCACCCTAAAAGGCCTCACCTTTCACATTTCAACCATCACTAGTTCATTTTACTCCTGAAATTGTTTCACCATGTGATATTTCAACCTAAAATATCACTCCCTGTGCTATTATAATACGATCTGCTCTTGAACTGGTATAGAATAATTCCTTTCCACATGGACCTGTCTGATTCTTCCCCATGGAAATCCTGTCTGACATGTGTTAGCCTGTTACCTGACAGGATGTTTTATGCACTTCAATGATGCAGGTCAACAAAGTGAAGTATCAGCAAGGTAACTGCTTCTCCAAATGACAGAACCATTATTGGAATTGTAAGGCCAAATGAAAAAAATCAATACGTGTCTTAATGAAGGACATTCCTGGTCAATCTCTGCAAAATAAGGATATGAGCACGAGGACATTGAGAGTGAACAAAAGGCACAAAAAGAGGACCCATCACAGTGATAATGAATGTAATCAATCAATTCTGGGAGGTAACAGGAAACCAGTATGCGCTATGCTGTCTTAGTAACTCCAAAGCCCATGTGCATTACTGGTAGCAAGGCTAATAGATAGGTACACTGCAAATTCCCAGTCGTTTAGGTGAGTATATGCATGTACATATTTTTGACAGCACTACAGGTAAAAAAAGGCCATTTCCCTAAATATTTTCCACTATACTGTAACCTTTAACAATGGAATAATTTCTCATTTCAAAGAAAAGTACCTTAAAAAGATAATGTATATTTGTTTTATTAATTCAGAAACTCCAAAGCATGAAGACAATTTTAGCTAGTAAAAAGACTGTCAGGCATAATGGGTAGAGTACAAGGCATTGTATCTTTGAACCACCAGCTTCATCTAAATTGCTTCAGTAAGTAACCATCTGTGTACAAATGGCCAGGGTGTGAGAATGTAAACTGTCACTCTGGATAAGAGCATCTGCTTAATATCTGAGATGTAATGTCTTCATTCCATAATTTCATGTGAAAGCATTCAAACAGCACCTGAGGTGTCATACTGAGTAGGGATGGATCCCACAGGACCTGGGCGTTGCGAGCAGGAGCCATCCGAACGGAGAGAGCAATCTGTTTCTGTTTGCGGAGTCTGCTCTGTGTTGGCTGTGGAATTAATTTGCACAATGGGCCTGAAGGATTAGAACCAACCCCAACAGCAAACTGTAAAGTACTGCTCCGCCGTCGGACGGCTCATGCCAGCTGGAGAGCCACATGCTTTTCGTCTCCCAGGACTTCCTGTCACATCTCCTCGCTCGCGTGTGTGCTGGGCCCCAGGGCCCCTCACGGGGATCTGAGTAAATTCTCGGGGCCCCAAACATTCGATTCCTGAGAGATCTCAAAGACGTTCTGGTCTTACCGCTTGGGACACTCACTATGATCTCTACGTCAGGGATGACAGTAAGATTCTCACAGAACAGCACCGTTTCTGAATATGTTATCATATGCTCTCATTCGAAGGGGGTGCATGGACCTCTACATAACTTAGTGTTCTTTTACGCTCCACACCACACCTGAGGGTGACACTTTTTCAGAAAACTGAAAAACGTCACACCTTTTATAGGAGTACTGCAATATACTGCAACCTTTAAAATATATACAGAAATCTTGGGAGAAAGACAACCTACTGTGAAGTAACTGAGTGAGCAGGCTGACTTTCATTTCAAAAAGCAATGTTAAAAACCTGTTCTGTTAAACGAGAGTGATGGAGTGAGAAAGCGTATGCCAAAACTCTCACATTTACACGGGTTTATCGTGACATTTACACTTCCTTTGGGGTGTTTCAGAGCTGAGGGGCGCATTCAAATCACTGACATCCATTTTACAAAACAAAGTTTAATGAGCTAATTTTGGCATAGCTAAAAAGTTCCACAGAGGAAATCAAGTAACAGGCACGTTTTCAATGATCACATTTGATTCCATGTATGCAACTTTATATGTGTGCATAAAAAAATGGTAAAAACCATCAAAACTGTACAACCTATATGAATGTATGTGTATTTGTCAGCACATTTTAAACATTTTAAAAGCTGCTGTAAACACATCGAATGGCTCCAAGCACCTTGTATCAGTTGCCAAGAGGACTTAGAATAGATCCTTGGCGACCAATTTAAGCCTTGGAAACAAGGTTTGTGGACTTTTGATGCCATCAACACCATTAAATAAGGACTGAAAAGGCATCAAATACAAGCGTACACTTTGGCACTCCAGGACTCGAGTTCTTTGATAACGCTTGTTATCGGCAGTAGATGTTAAAACACACTATCTCAGAAGCGGTAATATGGGCATTGTGTTGGAGTTTTTACATACCTATTAATGCGATGAACCTCAACAGCAAGCTGTTAATGTAAAGAACTGACAATATCAGTGGCAACAAACACTGTTTAGATAACAGGTAGTAAAAAGAGTTTTATCCTGCTTAAATGTAGGTGAACATTTTCCATGTTTTAATTTTTTGTATGCTGTAATGTGAAGCTGAAAAACAAATTCCCACCTAATGAGGACAATGAAATCTGAGGTTGAAAAATACCTTTTCTTGAAATATCAGTGATGGCTTGGAGAAAACCCCGATGATTACGTCATGAAGATAGGCCGAACACTGACACTACTAGTGCTTTCACATAAACTCTACATAATGACACTGCGCTTCACTGCCAAACAGTTTTGTGTTTTTTTTTTTTGAAAATTTTCTTTCACAGTACTGTTCCTGGGGCCTGCTGTGTATGCTGGCTTGAATTATTATAATTTGAATTTTCTGTAATTGACTGTGTTACCACATTTGTCGCCAATGAAGTCCTGCCAGTGCTAATGACCCACAGATAGCTGTGGCAGGCACTGGAGAAAGCGTGATTATCCAGACGAAGGCACAAGTTACTGAAAAAAAGCCGTCTCTAAATGAGGAGAAACTTTTGCAGATGAGTCTGTGCCCTTTCCTTGCATACAATTGTTGTTGGACTGCACCCTGTCAACGCAGGTGCACAATGTCTTTCAGCATTTAAATTCCTATTTAAAAACATCCTTATGCTACCTTATGCTAAGTGGATCTCTGCGTTAAAGTCAGAGTGGGCCTGAACGGAGAAACATCGTAAAAAGAAAAAAAAATCACAAAAATGTCAGTTTCTAAACAATACGACAGCTGATAACTGATCAGCAGCAAGCTGTGTACAAACGCACATCTGTGCATGCAAATTCATGCATCCACAGACACACACGCACACACACACACAAACACACACACACACACACACTCAGCCTATTTTCATACCCTTTTGATTTGACTAAATCTAGATCAGCATTTCATTAGAGCCCCAGTCAAACTTGATTACCGGAGCTCATTTCGAAGGAAAGCCAGAATGCATGCACAGGGGTTAGTCTTCATGACCAGGGTAGTTAAAATGTGCTTTACAATAACAGCCTGTCGATACCCCAACACCAACAAAGGGAGCGCTCTGTAAATACCCCTGATTGCTGGGCTAGCTGAATGGCAACACTGGCACTGGGTTAATGACCGCTTTCTCTAAACCACTGCCGGCAAAGCCTGATTCTAGAGAGCAACTGGATGGGCTGCTTTTTGTTTTCACCTTATAATCAACAACCTATTCACACCTGAGCACCTGCGGGAAGCGAGTTAACCTTGTGTTCAGCTGTGCTGAATGACCGATTAAATGGCGCGTAGCAGCAAAAAAACCTGCATTCTCTGCGGCCTGCCAGGGCCGAGGTTCGGCCACCCTCTGCTCTTGGCAATCATCAGTATCTCTCTGGCGACACCGAACCATTTACTTCAGATTGCTACTTCATAAGCTCTTGAACCGCAGCGTAGCATAACGACCAGAGGCTATAGGTTTGTTTCCTCTGGGGTGGCTATGCGTGCAATCCCCCTTGCGCAAGGTACTTAACCTGAATAGCTGCATTAAGCATCCAGTTGCATAAATGAGTTTTATGCAAAAGTGAAGCATAATTGTAAGCTGGCTGAGGTTGTTCTGGGTAACAGCATCTGCTCAATGTAAATGGGAGAAAAAGGATTCATAATGATGATGATCTGGTCCATAGACACATGATCAGTACTATCTCTATAAATCTCTCTAATCCGCACCCCTGTCACCAGTCTTCAGTGTCTTTTCAAGCCTGTTACTCACTCTTCCAAAGTTTAGGCCTTAGAGCCAGTGGTGACTCAGGTGGGAATTCAGAACGCCACCGACAAAGTTTTTTTTCCTTTTCCCAGCCTGTGAAAAGCTCGCCTTGGTACCTTCACAGGCACTAAAATGCATTGCAGCAGACACAAAGACTCACGCTTTCACAGGGTGAAAATGGTACATATCAACCTCGACTTGTCTGACACATTTTTGATATACTAAAAAAATACACTTTTAAAGCATACTTCTACTCTTTTTTGATATACACCATAATCTAATATTAAAAAGAGATTTTGGTTTAAAAAATGATGGACTGGATTCCTCTTGATGGAAAATATGTTTATTAGGCCAGGCTTGATGAATGAAGAAATGACCCCATCCCACACTTCATAACTCAAATGAATGACAGCCACATTTCAAAAACTGTATAATCTATGGGCCAAATTTACTAAAGCCACTACCACCTGTTCAAATGTTTGTGATTGGACCAAATGAACCACCCCAACCAATAACATGTTCTGTTAGTCTTTTTTGCACCAGCAAACGAAACAGTTTTGCACATACTGCATGCTTTAGTAAATCAGCCCCTATATATCACACAAAAGGAGCTCAAATCTTAAATATTAAGGTTAAGACATGTCTGTGCATTGAGGCTTTTGCCCAGTGTCTGGCTCACAACCTGTGATTACTGCGGTACCAAAACGGACACTATTTGTGCCCACACTGGGGACAAAGGCACTCCCCCGGGTTCTGTCTGGCTCTCCCATGTAATGTTGAGGCATAAATTCTGTGAGGACGAACTCCAGAGAGACTGCTAATAGCCTCAGTGACTCTCTGGTAGCAGCTGGTTGCTCATCTTGCTAAGATAGTTTGTGTGGATTGTTCATGCTAAGATAGATCAGCCCCAGAGTCTGGTTTCAAATCTGGACTGTGGCAATGCTGATGTGTAGCCTAGGCATAGTTTTATTGTTCACTAGCAACCCCTGCAGGCAAACTGAGTACCCACAGTCTGCCTGCATAAAGCTTCACATGAAGTGTCTTTCCTCCTCCAGGTCATATCTGCACAAGCTCAACCTGAGAACTGCGGCGTGAAAAGAGGAGACAGGCGACATCACATTTTCATAAAAGGAGAAGCGCGTGTTCGTCCACGCTCTTCCTTACAGATAAACAGAGGCTGCATTGATGGGCGCCTCTAGTGACCATGATTGGATACCTAAAACTGGGAGGAAGAAAAGGACAGTGCATTTAAATAAATAAATAAATAAATCATTCCCTCCACAGAGGGAAACTTGTAGAGTTTAGCTCTGTCTGAGAATCAATTTTATACAGCAAACAAAGGGGAGAAGCTGTTGACCAAACACTTCCTCATCAGAGGTGATGGTCAAAAGCCAGATGATAATCCTAGTCCAGGGAGGATTAGCCTAGCCTAGCTCATGCTCCAATTCAACACATCCACATACAGCTCTCGCTCACACAAGCGGCCCAATTACAGCTTGTCTATCTGAACAAACACCTTTTATTTATTTTTTTACCCCATATGTTCAGAAAACAGACAGGACGCTTTGTGAAAGTAATGAAGCGAGAAAAAAAAAGAAGACAAAAAAAAAACCAGGAAGGTTCTTGAAACGCAACGACGACCAGGGGCCTCTTCAAATGGTGCGAGGCCTTCCTGACAAATTCATTAGCGGGAGTTTGCTCTTCGCCGTGGGAACCTCGACAGCTGCCTTTTCGCAGCATTTTGTGAAATAACGTCGTGGCTCAGCCTGCGCAGACTGCCGCACGGGGCGGTGGTGGCGGCAGCAGCAGAACTTCACACGGCTCGCTTCTGTGAATGATTTATGAAAGGGCGGCTGGGTATTGATCCCAAACAGAATCGTGTCTGTGGCTAGGCAGATACTCTGCAAAACTGCACTGGGGAGCCTGTCTCCATCGAGCAGGGCCCCTGGCACAGGCGACGTGATGGTGGGAGTGCTGTCTGCAGAAGCCTGCTGCATTCCTTTGAGCGGCAGACAGACACCGCTTCTCGTCACAGGTGGCAGTTTAACCTGATGTGGCTGAGGTTTAACTCCTGGGATTTGTAGAATCAAAGGCCTACTTGACTCATCCTTATGGTCTTCAGCTGAATCATATTACATCCCATAGTTTGATGATGGCATCACAGAATGATCCTACTCTGGAGATGGATTATGTCAGAGAAGTCGCGATGAGAGGATGAGGTTTTATGACATCACAATGGGTGGAATCGCAACATTCTAGAAATGGATGCTCAGAATGCCTGACTGTGTTTACCAACCATTTTGTCTGGCAGTGGACAAAAATAACCTTTCAAATAAGCAAGTAGGGGTTTGTGCAACAAATTAACATGAGGACACTATTCAAATGGGTGGAATGTACAAGATCATATGACCCACCAGAGGAAGAAGCCGTAAGCTCTGTCATTATGCATTGTTAAATTCAATACCATTACACATACTGAGACACTGAGACACTCAATAGTATGACTTACATAGTCACTTTAACCAATCATAGGGCCCTGCATTGGGCAGCAATGTCCTTTGATTGGTTAGTACCTCACTGCTTCATGGAGACAGCTACTGACAGCACAAGCCTCATTTTCCCCTAACTACCAAGCTTATACCTCAATATGTCATACATTGATTTGAGACTGTCAGCTAATCATCTGGTTACATATTTCTTATATAAAAAAACAAATATGATCCCATATGTGAAGTGACAGATAATTACAGGTTGCTTTAGAGAATGGGATTTTGTTTTAGCAATAACATGTTGACTAGAATGATTGTCAGAGAGGAGTCGTCCGCTGTTTGCACAGAGCAGATCAGTGCTCTGTGTGGATAGATTAAGTGATGTGAGAAGCGCGTAATCAGAGGTATTTATAGCGCAGATCTGTCCTTGGGTAAGGGGCGGGATTAAATCAGACATCGCTGCAGCAGCAGCGTGTGTGAAGACGGAGCTCTGAGCGGCACGGCGCTTAACGAGACAGAATTTCGCTCCGCCGAGATTAACTATCGCAGGCAGTCAACGGCACACGTTAGGCCCATGATACTCACGAAACCTCGGCATGGGAAGTCACAGCGCTGGCTCACACAAACGCCAAAGAGAACCAGCTAGAGTGAACAGGAACTACATTTACTGACTTTCACAAGGTACATATTTTTAACCATATCCATTTAATTCAGAAATTCCAGAACATTCCTGCACTTTGCTCAGGAGCACAATGGTAATGCCCTACCTGGGAACTGAACTTGCACACCCAGCTCCCAGTATACCAGACTCCGATGTCAGGAATTGCATACTTCCAAGCGCTCTTGAGAGAAGTTAACATGCTGTATTAAAGGGGCTCCATTCACGTGTCGCACTGGCATTTAAACCAGTAGAATACATCCATAGAGCCTTAATAATGTCTGGAAGTAAGAGTGTAGAACCGTATTCTTATCCCTTACTCTTACCCTCACCAAAACTGTAACAGGTTAAAAAAAAGTCTTCACTGTACATTTGAAAAAAAAAATTAACACAACTGTTCTCTAGAGCACAAAAAAGTCACGTCAGCATCTTTATACAGAGAACCAAATAAATAAATAAACAAATGAGCAAACTGATAAATAAATACAACCAGTTTTTGCTCCAGTGTACTGCTGTCTCGAACTGAGCCCTACCTATCAAAAGTGCATTAACATTTCATCGTAATGCTGTCTCAGATAAGACGACTCTGGTGCTCCTCTCGCTGGCACGTCTCTCTTCCTCCCTCTCTCTCTGACAGCTACGCACGTCCCCTGGGAAGCAGAGCGGAGCGCGCGGTGGCGGATAAGAGCGGTCGTTATTAGATTCAGAGTTATTTCTGTTCGCAGGCGGCAGGGCGTCCGTTTGATTAGTGCGCAGACCAGATCTGGAGCAGACTACACACCCTGCCGCGCGGTAGGCTGGTGCCTCTGGAAACCTTTCACAGTGCGGAAAGTCTGAATTAAATAAATTAAATCTTGACATGAGAGGGCAGCTGTGAAAAATCTGTCAAGTTATTACTTAATAAATAATTTTTTTAAATGGGCATCGAAGGTCATGCTGTGAGAAAATCAAAGTCCCAGGGAAAGTTTTTGGTTGGACAGGACTAAACATTATATTGGGGCTGTGAAAAAAGGCTCATCTCTAAAGTTGTCAATTATTGTATTCAATTAGACTTAGCAGAATTAGTCCTGAAAATGCTTTATTACTGACTGTGAAATATCATAGTGACAGTGCACAGCATGCACATTTTATATTCATGTATGAAGCCCAAAAAAGTTTTATTGTAATGACCGTGGAACTGGTCAAATGGTTCCTCCAGGGAAACAATTCCACTTGTTAAAATTCCTCCATAAAAACTTGACATCAAGTTGCAACCAGATACAGATGTTAAATGATGCTTGTATGGTAGAGGATAGATAAAAATATAAATAAAAAAAATAAAATAAAAAAATGATAAGATAAATGATGGACATCGATAGCATAGTATTGATTTACTAAAAAGGAATACCTTTATCAGTTTCCGCTTTCCATTGATTATATGTTATTATTTATAAATACAAAATAATACAGCCATAAGAATTACATACACACCCATACTGTCATAACACTGATACAATTAAAAATGTGTTAAAACTGGCATCATGTGTGCACGGTGATGACATTGGCAGGTGTTATGTAAAGGTGATGACAGAAATATTTATATCTTATATGAGTCCATGGACAATATCAGATAGACCTGGACCCATATTCACAAAGAGTCTTACAGTTCTTTTTGGCTCATAATGTACGAGGCTAGGATCTGGGCAGGAGAAATCTGATCTGAGATCAGCAACACTGCTCTGGGACACTCCATGAACTCGGGCTATGACTCGGAGCAGTCTCAGACATTCAGCCACACACCTTTCATTCCTGTTCACCTTTAAAGCAGTCGCATTGCTTTCCAAGATCTAACAGAGGGAAAATTTAAATTGTCTGAATGAAAATATTTACATGGAAGCAAAAAAAAAAAAAGTTGGGTGACTGGGTGTTTGAAAAAAAAATAAACAGAGAATGAAAGAGAGATGAAAAGACAGGCAGGAGGGAGGCAGACGAACAGAGATATGGAAGAAAGGCCAAGGGCATCTGCTGTGTGGGGGTTGATGTTATCGGCATTAAAGGAATCAGAAAACATCCACGTTCAGCAAGGGAAATGCTGTGCTACCACTGCAGAGACTTGCTCCCCGCGTACATGGCAGCTGGGGGCATCGCGCTAGGCTAACGGCCATGGGCAGCACTCAGTCGTTAGCCTCGCTGTGGTGTTCTCCGTGCTGTGGTGTTTCATTTACAAGCAAACATTAATCATTGATCTATCAGTCTCTGATCCCTTTAATGTTTGTTCCAAAAAAAAAGTTAAAGCCGCTGCAGCAAAAGAAGAGAAAAAAAAATACCGTCTCTGGAGGCCAAGGGAGAGGAGAGCATTAGCCAATAAGGGGCATTACGGATTTACTCAACGTTGCCCATGCCAGATAACCTTATATACCTTGTTAGCATGCAATGTGCAGTCACGCCACTGCTGGCTGGAAGGCAAGCCCTGACTTCTAATCTGTAAATCCTGATAATCAGTGGTCACCATGGTGTTCTGTCAAAAAACACTGTTTCATTACTAGTTCACCCTATAGTAACCATTTAAAGACCACTCTGGCCTGCCCCCCTGTCTGATTTTCTAGAAAGTCTACATAAAAGCTGAGAGTGGTAACATACCTACATTTAAAAGTACCACTCCCAATTTGCTCTGTAACTTTTTGAAGGGCATCGATACATCAATGTGCACCATGGCACAAGGGAAATCTTTTCAGGAAGAGGTAGGATAACTGAATTTGCCAACCAAAACACTCTACAATGTAGAGGGTAATTTTAGACACAGTCTAGGGTGCCATTTTACTGAGAATTCCAAAACAAAAAATGCGTACTGATCTTATTTTAGAAATTCCAAAAAAAAAAAAGTCACCAAGGTGCTCTTCTTATGTCAAAAAGTTGAAAAACACATTTTTTAGTGTGACAAATCAACTGAGGACAGACACCTTTAAAGACGTTTTGCACTGACATGTTTCATCCTGCAAAACACGTTGGTGTGACATGTTTCATCCTGCAAAATACGCTGGTGTGACATGTTGTTCGACATATGCTCAGTGTTTATGCCTTGCTGGCCTCTTGCTGATTTTCTAACTGAGGGGATTCTTTCCAGAGAGCACCTTCATGGCTTGTTTTTTAATTCAGTGGCTACTATTTCAGAAGCGCTCTTTTGGTTCATTCTTTGACCTTTTTGTTTTTATCCTGATTTCACATCAATCTTTACCCGACTCATGTGAAGACCCTGAAATTCTCATGCATTTTGTAAAAAAAAAAAAACACAAAATCCCCCAAGAGCTGCTTTTTATATTCACCACACGTTTGACTGCATTTCATGTTCATTATCCTAAACATCACATGGAATTTCCACTCCAGTGCACATGTAACACAGATGATGAATGTGCTTCACACTTTTGCAATTTGCTGCATTAGAACTTGTGCAATTTAGGAAGCTAACATGTAAAGGGCATTTGCGCTGATTATCCATACACTCATAAATCATATATTTGCATTTAAGCTGATGCCGCAGCGAAGATGATAATTTCTGTTTTTAGCATCTTACTTCAAAGATCCGTCAGTACAAACCGAACGACTTACACAAGTTGTTCTTCAGCCAAACAGACCCAAGTCTTATTTCCTGCCACATATTCAGGTTCCATCTGACCACAGACACTATTGTGCATGTAAATCACAGGGGGCTGTACATTATTATAATCTTCATTCATCATGCTATGTGAAATGTGAAGGACTTTTCCCCTGCTGTGTTCGCCCTGCAGGTGTGCCTAATCAAATTTCAGAGGGGTCTGCAGGGGTCCTAGCGTTTGCTCTTATGCTGCACCAAAAAGTCAGGTTCAGTTACTCAAATCATCATGGTCTTCAATCGAGGCATTAAATAGCTGAATCAGATATTTTTGTGCTGGTCTCAAACAAAAGCCTGCACCCAAACTGACCCTTCTCAGATATGACTAGATATGTCTAATTTCCTATAAATGGCATCAAGGGGATATTGATCTTTCAGCTGTTATGTATGAAATAAACCACACTGGATTGTGCAGGTGTCTGAAAACAAGACCAACATACATAAGTTGATGGAACGTGTTCTCATGGCCATGCACCCACGACTAGTTTATGTTCAAACAACTAATTACAAACTCATGTTCAATTGAGCAAAATTGTTCTAGTGCTTTCTGTTGACTTGCTATTTTTAATCATACTTCTGGGAAATATAATATTAACTCTTAAATATTAAAATAGAATGTTGCATAATTATCTGGGGTGATGCAATGCTATTTCTGCTGGAGCTGCTTTATGATCATGGCTCATCCTGTTTCTCCCCATGGGCATGTCAGAGAATATTCAACACCTCCTCTAATCGAGTGTGTAACAAAGCAGTGCTATAGCCTCCAATAACATGCCAGCTATTTCCCAGCACCTCCTCTAATCGAGTGTGTAACAAAGCAGTGCTATAGCCTCCAATCACATGCCGGCTATTTCCCAGCACCTCCTCTAATTGAGTGTGTAACAAAGCAGTGCTATAACCTCCAATAACATGCCGGCTATTTCCCAGCACCTCCTCTAATCGAGTGTGTAACAAAGCAGTGCTATAACCTCCAATAACATGCCAGCTATTTCCCAGCACCTCCTCTAATCGAGTGTGTAACAAAGCAGTGCTATAGCCTCCAATAACATGCCAGCTATTTCCCAGCACCTCCTCTAATCGAGTGTGTAACAAAGCAGTGCTATAACCTCCAATAACATGCCGGCTATTTCCCAGCACCTCCTCTAATTGAGTGTGTAACAAAGCAGTGCTATAACCTCCAATAATATGCCAGCTATTTCCCAGCACCTCCTCTAATCGAGTGTGTAACAAAGCAGTGCTATAGCCTCCAATAACATGCCGGCTATTTCCCAGCACCTGTGGAGTCCGAAAGGCGCCCGCCACATGGCAGTGTTTATTTGTCTGCTGGAGGAATCCCCCGTGCTAAATGATAAGCTCTTTATGACTTCTGCTCTCAGCGTCCGAAATCAGGCAAACACGACATAGCTGAGGCCTAAGGGGTGGAATTGTATGACCGATCCCTACTCCTTTCCCCTGCAAGTCCTGCGAAAATACTGACGTGCTGAGCTCTGCTCTACAGTTATATAAACATAAATGCACTACAGTGCTATTTATTTTCCAAAGGCCCACAATAGTGTTTTCATGGACAGCTAATCCTATCCACTGCAGATTGGAAATGCACTGAACACAAGAACATGACATGACAACAAGAGTTATTGGGAGGAACACAGACACTTAGAGATTGAATCTGACCTACTTTACTCATTATTTTTTTCTTCAGATTTCATTTTTTTCTGTAAACTTGCTTGGTGCATTTCCTTGGCCATGACTCCCTTGCAAAAATCTGCATACTATATCTCAGGGGGACTTTCAGCAAAATAAGGGATGAATAATAAAATAAAAGATCATACATTTTAAATGTTAAGATTTTGAATGGCAGAGCATCTAAACAGCTATAGGACTGCACAGTTTCCATCAAAACCTTCACAATCCAGATTTAATATTTTTTGTAATTAATCAAAGACTTTAAAAGAGGTTATTATTTTGAGACTGGTATACAAAATACCCTATGTTAAAAACACATTGCTGCAAACAATCTTTCACAAACTAAATCCATATTGACATGAAATATAAATGTTACTCCATTCATTCCAGTAAAATTAAACAGGTTTTTTCCATGAACCAGTTAAATCAGAGGGAGGCTGCCGGCTGAGCCAGATATTCCAAATTAGCCGATGCGAGAGCCACGCACTCGGAGCTAACGTGGTACCCCCGCCCGAGCACTCTGTCCGGGTTTGCTTAGCTAACGTGGTACCCCCGCCCGAGCGCTCTGACTGGGTTTGCTTAGCGGGAACCCAGAGGTTTCCTCTCCCAGGTGGCTTAGCTTAACCATGAGGTGGAGAACTGATTGATTTCCAGGGAATGTCCCTGTGTGGCCTTTTAAAAAAGAGGGAACAGAAGGTACTGGAAGACCGCGGGGCAGCTGGATTAAATATGGGAGGTATCCCAGGCTAAGACCGGATCTGTTCCCCGGGGGAGGGGGGGTGGGGGGGGGCTTCACTCTGAAGTAGGCCACGACCTGCCTCAGCATATGTCAATACTGCCAGATAGTCAATGAGATTACATCAACCAAGTGACCCACTGGCGAAACGCACACACCCACCCAGCCCCTTGGAGCAGCTTGCTGCACACAGTACTTGTCCACAGGCTGCTGTACATACCGTATCTCTGAACAGAGGGCATATGAAACACTAGAGCTGGTTTTAAAATGTGTAATAGGTGGTTTGGTCAAAGGTTTGTGGGGGGGGAAAAAGCCACACATGTGTCACCCTGAGTTGCCCTGAGTGCTACAGCTGTCAGATGGAGTGTACTCAGGAAGCTGAAAATTGATTATTGATTGTGACTCCTTGGGGTCCACTGAGGATTTGTGAATGATGTGATGCTGTTCAGGTGACCCTTGACCCCATGACCAGTTTGTGTTCAGTCCTGTTTCACTGAGAAATACAAAGAAACGAAGGTGGTGGAAGCTTAGCATAACAGTCAGGGAGCTGGACTTGAAATTCAGCTGTTCCTACCATTGTACCCCTGAGAAAGGTACTTCCCCTGAATTACTTCAGATGGTAAGGGCCTGTACCTACAACACAGTGGTTGCAGATTTGATTCCCAGGTAGGGCACTGCCATTGAACCTCTTAGTGAAGTACTTCACCTGAATTGCCTCAGTAAATATCCATCTGTTTAAACGGATAAGTGCTTAAAAACATGCCCTTTGTAAAATCACCCTGGCTAAGCGGTGTCTCCTAAATGACCAAATGTAAAATGGGCACCTTATGGAAGAGGGAAAAAGAACAGGTGATGCAGAGGAGACCGAAGGGAATCAGCGCAGATGGGTGTGAGGGCGGGGCAGACGCTGGGTCAGGTGATGAGAGATAAAACGTTAAAGGGCAGAGATGAGCAGTTATATGGGGTGATCGCCCGCCTCCAGTGCCAACACGGACTCAAGGCGATTAGGCCAACACATTCAGCTCGGTTCAGACGTGAGGTCAAGGAAACGGTCCACGTGAATCGCTGTTTGGAGCCGAGCACAACACACTCCAACGCACACCCAACACATGCATCAGCATGTAAATAACATTAAAACAAACTCTAAATCGTAATCCCCAAACTGATTCCTTTCTTTTTATGTATCACTGTCAGACAAAAAAATTCCACCCACTAAATTCATATAATCTTCTTAAAAAACTTGACAAACTATAAAACCATACCTACTCTCCCTGGCACCAAAATGCAAAAGGATATAAAGAGATCACAAGCCAGTCTCTCGTCAGGGGAATAATATATCAACCATGTCAGCCAAGGTGACAAAAGTAATAAAAATGTGCGATTTCAGGAAACGCTATTCAAATCTTCAGCTTTCAAGAGCAAAAAATTATGATCAGTAAATTATAACATTATCACATGTCAAATTTTATTACTTAACTCCCCTAATGATTTAAGTTTTGCCATAGTAATTAAACTGCAAAATACTTTCAAAATCAGGAAATCACCTCAAGCACTGCAACTACCTGTTACGTTTAAAAAATCACTTTGACCTGAAGATACCACTGCCTAGGAACAACTGGGTAAATTAAATACTAATTAAGAAGAGAAATGAGGTACATGCAGAAAGCACTTGACGTTATATATCAACAAAGACATGTTCTCACCTCTGTTTCTTTGTTTTTGTCTTTATTTCTGTTTGAGTTTCTCCCATTGCTGGTTGTCTCTCTGGCGGGAACCACTGAGATCTGGTGGACAGGCATGGTACAGGAAACGGAACCTTCTGGGTTTTCGGATTCTGTGAGACCACTGAGGCAGCATTCACGTGTAGCTTCTCACATCATTTTGTCACGATGTCCACTTCCATTCTGGCGAACAAGAAAGGAACGACGACGACAGACAAAGAAAAACACTGGTCAAAAAACCATAAGGCTTAATCATAGGCTTTAAAAGAGCGGAAACGTCTCACTTCTCGTGTTCTAACAGGAAAAAAAAAAAAAAACAATCAACAGGTGGGCCAGAGAATGTCCCCGTGACACAGCAGACTTAGCTTAGCACTGGTCATAATGAGGGTGAGCCCTTCTGCCAGATTTTCATCCCATCCCACCACCCCTCACCCCCCGCTAACGCCCTCCCCCCTCCACAGGCGGTGTGAGCGTCTAATAGCTGCACCATGGCAACGGCGGGATTTTGTGGCGGGTCTTTATCATTAGCATTAGCGTTAGCTGCAGCATATATCCCTTGTGCCGCTTGTCAGGCACGGGCTGGGAGGCAGTGGCATGCTCACATGGCCGATGCGCGGGAGGCTAGAAGGGCTTAGCGCTTATTTTAAACACAAATCCCATCCTTCTCGGAGAGGGCCAGATAGACCGCTGTGTGTGGCTCTCGTATCTAATCTGATTACGAGAGAGGAAGGACCTCCTAAAACTCCACCAGCAGACCCCGCCCCACCTTCCCACCCCTCAGCCCCCAACAACAGTCCAAAGAGAGAGGCGGGGTTATGATCAACCGGTGTGGCTCTGAATGAACCAATCAGAACATCACAGCTACAAGTTACTTTGCACATATGTAGGTATGCTGGTGCCACCAGTCTCAGCAAGTCATATGCAATCAAGAGATCTCATCAAAACACTCACACAAATGAATTTTATTATGTCTGTCTCTGTTGTGTGTGTGTGTGTGTGTGTGTGTGTGTGTGTGTGTGTGTGTGTGTGTTTGTGTGTGCATGGTTATTTTTTCCCCATACTCTCCTGTAGCACAGATCACCAACATGTTACAAAACAGCAGTGACTAGCACTTACACAGCTAAACGTTACATATACGCGTGTCTAAGTCACTTCCTTAATACTTGGTTATTTGCTACTCAATGGATTACTACATACGTAAACTCAGCTTGACCTCTTACTGCACGTAACAAACATGTTACAAAAGCTGGCCCACCAGCAAGCCATTCTGAAAAAAGAAAAAAAAAACATGTTGGCGCTATAGTTAGCTACAGTCCCCTAGCTTCCACCAGCTGACATTTTATCTAAGACAGTGTAGCACACTGGAACTGGATGACCGGAACTGCCAGTCCCCACAAAGGGAATGAGCCGCCCACCTGTTTAAATGACTGAGAAACCTGACAGAGTGCTCTTATTGTTGTTGATGGCTGCTCATTTCCTCGCAGCCCCAGCCCATAAAAAACAAAATACAATATAATGGTCATGACTGCTGCCACTGCCAAACAGGGCAGTCTCCATCCCCTATGAACCCTCTTTCCATTTCGCTATAATCTATAGCTGGCTCCTTTAAAAAAAGTCCCATAATGCTCCTTTGTGTCTTTTATTGAGCCAACTTCTCATGCAGCCATCATATCTTTGACATTTCATGAGAAGGTTTGTTAAGTACGTCCATAAACTCCCTCAGCCCCTAAGAAAGAATGAGGCGTAGTTAGTGATATTAATGTGTGAAAATCCGTGTGGGAAGAGAACCAAAATTTGTTTCTTTCCCCACGACGAAAGCATTGTATGTTTAGTGAAAACAGACAAAGCTCTATTAACCGAATGACAGCTGTACAAATGTTCCACAAACTTGATGAATTAATTAAACTTCTGAAAGCTTAAGCTACAGAGTGTACCCAAGACAGCTGAATTTGTATTAACAGTTTCCTCTGTCTTTTATTCCACTTTCAAGTGACACTCAACATCGTACTGAAATCCATGTCATCTGACGCCCATTCTAAACCACAACTTTGGTTGAGCTTGTGATGAGGGCGTGGAATTTAATAAAAACCTAAATTAAAGCTAATTTAAAATGGGAGGAGCAACCATATAGGATCAGTGATTCAATGATTTTCGACCAAGAAAAAAAAAATCAGTTGCAGAGAGGAAAACATTTTTGATTGGTTTAAAAAAGTTAATGACTGACAGTTGAGTCTAGCTCCATCCGAACAGTGTTCATCAAATTTTCATTTTGAAAATTTCAACCATCACAAGGTTCAGCCACTTATTCTATTGGCTCTCCGGCACTCTTTAGTGGGAATACAGGTTGATATGCAATGCACACGCAGCCTGCAAAACAGAGTGCAAATAAATAAACCACTTGCAGGTTATGTCAGATTACATAGGCATCGGTTATTCAATCAACCAGTCAATTCCATTTGATTAAATCTGCATTGCATTGTCACTGTTGAAATAGGAATACATAAAAAGACCCATACTCCAAAACAACACAGACACGGCTCCATCCATTACCGACAGAGGAAAATTAAAACAAGAGCATTTTACGGCCTTCCTAGGTGTACTTTAAAGCCATAAAATATGTTTTACTTCCCTGCATTGAAAGAAAATAAAGCCATAGCATTAATTCTCCTTGAATGCAGATCTTTGTCTCTTTCTGCATTGAGCCTAAACTTCAGATAAATACACCCCATGCCTCTGTTCTCTTTGTACCGGGCCAGAGGCCCACGCTGGTAAATCTTTTAGTCACTGTGGCACCACAGTAACTCATAACAACATTTTCTGAGTGGTACATTCAAGTCGAGCTGCTTGGTCTCCGATCGCAGAGGGTGAAGGCCAAAGAGATACAGAGCAGGGAAAGAAAGAGATGTACAAAAGGAAGATCTAAATTTGAGGCTACGGCCAGCAGGGGAAGTCAAAGCGGATGAAAGATGTCTGCGTGTTGGAAGCATACACCCTGTGGTAGACAGGTGAGGGCCTCATTTTCTCTGCAGTGCACTGGGGCTTGACTGATCCCATTCCAGAACCACAGGCACTGGCCTGAGAAACCCTGTCTGAGGCCCTTTCCTTCCCTGTTTTGAGAGCATGCAGAATAATTTTTAAAAAATTCACAGTTAGTAATTATATGGTTTTTCATTTGGTTTTAGGTCGGTATAATTTTAAACTTGATTGTCAATGTGGACCACCAGCTATCACCAGTCACATTGCCTGGACTCAAAAAAAACCACTCACAGCTGCATTCTGAATGAACTCTTTCTGGGCCTACTTCAGACCTGCACTTATGTGAGAACAGGAGACTTAATGCACTGAGGGCCTGGTCTGAATTCTACCCTTACTCTGTGAGCCACCTGAAGACCAGTGAGTAATTCTTGAAATTAATAATGTAATAATAATAGTAAGTCTTGAAATTATTGTATGTACTTGAAGTACAGATTAACTGATTGTGCAGTACTTTCACCAAACCATTAAAACAAATTCAATACTATTCTGCCCTGTAATCCAGGATAATATATAAAGGGAGGCACAGCACTAATAAAACCTGTGTTCAACGTTAGCATGACAGGAGAATTATAGGCCAAACAGACATGCTAAATTAGCCTCATCCAAGGCAGGTCGCATCGACAAATTGCCAGTTCCTACAAGTAGATATTTACTATAGCAATTTGGGCTGACAGCCATATTCACTGAAGCAATTCAGGTCAAGCATGACATATAAACTGACAATAGCAGGGATTTTAACTTTTAAGATTCAGCTACAGTAAGACCCATCCAAATCCAGAACTCGTCCCACACTGATGTATCCAGGTCATTTAAAATGTTTCAATGAAGGTGTTCATTTTAAACATTATCAGAGTCTAAGCATTAAAAGCAAGTATTGCCACCTAAATTAAAAAGTGGATGGCTGTTAGCATTTTTCATGTTTAATGAATTGCATTTCAACCTAAAATTGTTCTCTTATGCTGCAAAATTCATTTCAAAAATATGAATAGCATACTGCTTGAAGGCTACAATAAAGGTCATCCGGATCAAGTAGCGTAAGTGAGCAGAACTCACAGAGCAGTATTTCTAAACATGTTGAGTAAACACTTGTTAATTGCCACAGTTTAAGATGATCATATTATCATTAGTTCCTTTCATTCACTAATATATATGATGAAAGTCAGTCTTATCTTTTTTGGTAATATGTCTTTAGGTAGTCCATGTAGGTCATCCTAAAAATACATGGTGACATCATGACTCGATGTTCATAATGTATCATGTGACAGCCATGTGACACTACGAACCAATGGCTTGCTCTTTGAGCTCCCATTGTTCGGATGCAAGATAGCTGCTGCTCGAGATCATCTTTAATCTGCATCTCATGACCTATTCACATATCATAAATTTACAGTAATTGGTAATTATACTGCCAATTATTGATGTAATAACCGATGAATAACTTTGTACTAATAAGTTAATAACTTTTTCAAATAATGTAGTTGTGTTTCAAATGTGTCTTTAAATGCAGTTCTTCTTATGATTGCTGTTATTTTTATTGTTAGTAGTGACAGTATAAAACTATACAGATTGACCTAACCAGTACACAATGTAGTCTAAAAATCCCACACATCACATCTGTAAATCAAACTCTTGAATTTATGGTTTTGGCTTAATTGGGTCTTTAAGAGATAATGTGCTTAATAGAAAGTTAGCACATAGTTACATGTTTTTTTTTTTTTTTTTCTGGTAATATATTCTGTTGATAAAAAATGTATGTAACCTTCATATAAACACTGATGGAGCACTCTGTGGTTTCAGATATGTGTATTGAATGCTTTTTTTTTAAAGATATTTTTTTGGGATTTTTCCACTTTATTTGACAGTTACAGTAGAGAGGCAGACAGGAAATGCAGGAGGGAGAGGACATGCAGCAAAGGGCCCAAGCCGGATTTGAACCTGGGCTGCCGCGGCAAGGCCAAGGCCTTGCGTGGCATGCGCTCTACCAGCTGAGCTACCAGGGCGCGCCATGTATATTGAATGCTATCGAGATACTTGCAGTAAGACATTTAAGAAATCATTGAGGGGTGATGGATTGCAGTTTCCGAACAATGCATCCCCCATCTCTTCTGAAGGTTATGTCTATATCATCAGCTACAGCTGCTCCGGTTTCTTAATTAGGAGTCCAGTTTGGGGCTTCTGGGAGGGCCAGCTTGTTGAGACAGAGTTCCACAGCATGGATGTGCCTGCCTCTGTACTGAACTGTGACCATGTCGGACCTGGGGTTGTTTGTTAGCCCAGCAGACTTGCTTGTGATTGGTAGTGGCACTCCAGCCCTGCAGGCTGGAGTGTGATTGGCTATAGCGTTGCCCAGGGAGGCAGGGTGTAGATGGGCAGGACTATCCTTATGTCATCTGGCAGACTCTTGTTCGTTTGGCACCTGAGATCTGTCAGCAGCAGCTGCACATGAAGTGCACTCGGCTTGCAAACCGAGGAGTGAAAAGAACCACCAGATGGTGACAAGTGCTTCGCTTCGTGCTGATCTCTGCTCCTGTTAAGCTTGCAAACACAAATGACCACTTTTTTAAATGGAGAAGGAGGAAAGGGAAACACTAGAGTAAAGACTGGTTGTAAAATAAAATCACATTTCATTAATGGCCGTTCCCACAATTCCCTTATTTTACTCTACACTCTTGCATGTTAGATCCACTGTACCATATCAAAGCAGCACATTGTCTTGTAATAAGATCATTTTGTTATAACTAAAATAATTAAAACAGAAGTGCACGGAGCACTGCCACTGGTAGGTAAGAGCGACTGAGCTTCAGACAGGTGATTGTACACTGAGGTTAAAGTACTGCAGGGAAAGGGGAGTCCTGAACTACAGTACAATTAGCACACTAAGAATGGGTTAATTCAATTACCAAAGGGTTTGACTGGCAGGAAAGATATAAGAGAAAGAGGAGACAAAGATACATTAAATTCATGTTTATACAGAGAAGATACAGAGAAGGCTCTATTCTTGTAGAATCTTGATAAGTACATGAATACATATATGAATTATTATACACACATACATACATATACACACATGTTCATATGCACAGAGGCATACCAACAGAAATCACACTCAGGTCAAACTCTCCGTTTTCACAAATGTGAAACAACAACAATACTATATTTTCTCTAAAGACAGAATCCAAACTGTTTTGTATCAATCAATACCACTATGTGGCTGTAAAAATAAGATAGAGGAGCAGGGCTCCAAAGATGCCTGTCTGTAAGTCCTGAACCTCCAGAGCAATATATATACACCAGCAAAAACATAATTAAGATTGCGAATCCCAGGACATTTGGGATTACAAACTCGAAACTATTTTCAGTTGCCTGGCGACTGCAGATATCTTTTTTTACCAGAGAATGTACATCTGCAAGGAACTCATTTTTATGGTTGAGAAACTCTACATCTCCAGTCTACAAAATGTGAAGTAGGTACATTTGCAAAAAAAAAAAAAAATGAGAATCTAAATTCTCTCCAGAAACATTTGCCAGCCGTGCTGTGCTCATTGACAAAGCCATCGCGAGGCCCTTGTTATGAACTCGTGTTATCAGGAACTCTGCGCCAGAAAAGTCAGACTCCATTCCAGGAGAGTCCCACAGTGCTGGCTTTGGGCGTGTTTCACAACTTACTTACTTTACGTCACTGACTGGCTAAGGAATCTACACCCCATACGGTAGAGATGTATGTTTATTGTTTTTTATTATTATTAATTTTGACTGAATGGGGGGATCAGTGAGCATGTGCAAGCTAAGTGGCAGCCTTCTTTAGAGTCGATTTAAAAAGGAAATGAGTTGCGCAAGTGACCCCCAAACTCCCAGTGCCACAACAGCATTCATGACCACAAACATGTGTGAGAGTTAGCTGAGGATGCTGGATACAGGAATAATTTGGGAGGGAACATTGAAATACTGTGGCAACACTGGTTATTTCTGCTTTGTTTGCCTTTCTAAAGTTAGCCATCTTCATTTTTGCTTCGAGTTTCTTTTTCCTCACGGCGCAGCGTTTGTCTCGGTCGTTACTGTTCTTGCGGGTTTGCTATTGTCATTGTTCCAAGCTTTCTTTACACTTTCTGGGCAGAAAAGTTCATTTTTCATGTTTGATTAATAATTTGACATTTGTGTTTTTTTTTCTTCTGTGAAGCTATCACACTGGGATTTGCCACTACCCCAGGCATTGTCCCTCAGTGTGAACACTCATTTAAGCTGAGGAGGTCTACACACCTTTCCCTCAGCACAGGTATCATTTAAATTGTGTGCATCATTTTCAGTCAGCTTCATGAATACATACATATTACCCCCCTGACATTCGCCACATGCTCGATTGTATCCACAAGAAAGCCACATTACAATAATTTAAATGACTAAACCATTAAGTGGGCTCAGCATGCTAGCGCAGTTTTGGCGTATACACACCTTATTTGCATTATTGTAAAAATTACCTTCTTTCTCTGACCTTGCTAGTGAACCCCATACGCTTGCGAGCCAAACCTGGCGTACCTGTTGTTTTCAGTTAATGTGAAAGTGTTGTGTTCGTGTTGAGTTCATTTGCAAAGTGAGTCAGGTAATTGCAGGCTTATCCAACGTATACATTCACAATGCATTCAATGTTCGAAAAACAACAAGCATACTTAATGATCCTACAGCCTTTCTGTTTCTGACATTATCTGAAGGCACACAAGTATCACATTGAAACTCATGGTATTGCTGATATATTCTATACATGCTGGTGTAGTTAAAAGCTTAGAGACCTGACACTTGGACACTCACATAGACAGTCAGGGCATGGCTATTGTACCCCAGATCATGGTACTGACATTGACCTCAGCAAATGTCCAACAGTACGGACGGATTTGTAAGTTGCTCTGAATAAGAGAGTTATTTTCACTCTTTGTAAATTCCTAAATATACAGTGCAGTCTGGATTCAGGCAATTGTTGTCCTTAAACTTTACACTGATGTAACTGCAAGGGATAGTTTGGTATGGCCAGCAATCATAAATAAAAGCTCTCTGAGCCATGACCTTAAAGAAAGAAACAATACATTTACAGGTCAAAGATCAATAAATGATTGTTGAATCGAGGGCTCTGAGTCGCTATGTTGTTCTCAGTGGTATTAAATTGTCAGCAATGATTGGTGATGCAGTTGACAGAGACAGAAGACGATGAAGCTGTAGTGTTAAGACCACTATCCAGGGTGCTATAACGGGGGCTCTGTGCTGTAGGGTTAAGACCTCGGTCCACGGCGCTATAACGGGGGCTCTGTGCTGTAGGGTTAATACCTCGGTCCACGGCGCTGTAACGGGGGCTCTGTGCTGTAGGGTTAAGACCTCGGTCCACGGCGCTATAACGGGGGCTCTGTGCTGTAGGGTTAAGACCTCGGTCCACGGCGCTATAACGGGGGCTCTGTGATGTAGGGTTAAGACCTCGGTCCACGGCGCTGTAACGGGGGCTCTGTGCTGTAGGGTTAAGACCTCGGTCCAAGGCGCTATAACGGGGGCTCTGTGCTGTAGGGTTAAGACCTCGGTCCACGGCGCTGTAACGGGGGCTCTGTGATGTAGGGTTAAGACCTTGGTCCACGGCGCTATAACAGGGGCTCTGTGCTGTAGGGTTAAGACCTCGGTCCAAGGCGCTGTAACGGGGGCTCTGTGCTGTAGGGTTAAGACCTCGGTCCACGGCGCTATAACGGGGGCTCTGTGCTGTAGGGTTAAGACCTCGGTCCACGGCGCTATAAGGGGGGCTCTGTGCTGCAGGGTTAAGACCTTGGTCCACGGTGCTATAACAGGGGCTCTGAGCTGTAATGTTAATACCTCGGTCCACGGCGCTATAACGGGGGCTCTGTGCTGTAGGGTTAAGACCTCGGTCCACGGCGCTATAACGGGGGCTCTGTGATGTAGGGTTAAGACCTCGGTCCAAGGCGCTATAACGGGGGCTCTGTGATGTAGGGTTAAGACCTCGGTCCACGGCGCTATAACGGGGGCTCTGTGCTGTAGGGTTAAGACCTCGGTCCACGGCGCTATAACGGGGGCTCTGTGCTGTAGGGTTAAGACCTCGGTCCACGGCGCTATAACGGGGGCTCTGTGCTGTAGGGTTAAGACCTCGGTCCACGGCGCTATAAAGGGGGCTCTGCGCTGTAGGGTTAAGACCTCGGTCCACGGCGCTATAACGGGGGCTCTGTGCTGTAGGGTTAAGACCTCGGTCCAAGGCGCTACAACAGGGGCTCTGTGCTGTAGGGTTAAGACCTCGGTCCACGGCGCTATAAAGGGGGCTCTGTGCTGTAGGGTTAAGACCTCGGTCCAAGGCGCTATAACGGGGGCTCTGTGCTGTAGTGTTAATACCTCGGTCCACGGCGCTATAACAGGGGCTCTGTGCTGTAGTGTTAATACCTCGGTCCACGGCGCTATAACAGGGGCTCTGTGCTGTAGTGTTAATACCTCGGTCCACGGCGCTACAACAGGGGCTCTGTGATGTAGGGTTAAGACCTCGGTCCACGGCGCTATAACGGGGGCTCTGCGCTGTAGGGTTAAGACCTCGGTCAATGGCGCTATAACGGGGGCTCTGTGCTGTAGCAGCTGCAGGGTAATGGTGGAAGCTGGCCCCTTGCCATACAGTCAGTGCCATCTGGATGAATCGGAAGACAAAACTATTTCAAACAACGTCAACATAATTGTATGTTTTCCTCCAGCAACGCCCCTTCCATTTCTCTAAAACACGGATACATCACATTTTCCCTGGGGCCCACAGAAATCAAGCAATGTTCCATCTCAGCGCAGTGAGCAGAACCCCCCAGCACGGGGTCTGCAGGACAAACACAATCTCATTCCCTCAACTACCAAGGCAGAGAAATACATTGTCACAGCTAGGCGGCTCTGCTAACAAAACGCCGGCCCAAATATGTCACCCTGCATGGGTGTATGGCTCCATTTGCCTTCAGTGAGTGTTCTGTCTTGTCTGGGTTGCCGTGGACATGGAGTCGAGGTCAATACTATCAATGTGACATGAAGCACTCCAGTGTGTGAATCTCAAATTGTGCAGCGATCTCCTTTAAAAAAATGTTTTATTTAATCAAATTTTCTGCAGCTGCAACTTTTTAGTCTGGTGTGGCTGTGATAAAACAGAATAGCTGTAAATTATGCAAGAATGTACCTCAAAACACATGTAAAATCCTTTTAGGAGAGAGTCAGAAAGTGAGCTTTCATGGCCAAAATATTCACACTTTCACTGACATTTTTGGACTTGGATGATTGTGCAACACCATTTTCAGATGGCAGGATGTGATGCAGAGCTGAAAAATGTGAGGTCTTTCGGCCTTTAATTGTGTAACCTCTAGGTAGGGTGGATGGCCCATCACCAGCAAACTTACAGCAGAAAAATTTCTGCAAATGTTAGCCTGGGCTCAGGTGATGGCAGTGCCAACTTCATACAGAAACAGAAACTTTGAAGGATAACAACGGTGATGGAAGCCAATCATGAGGCCCATTCATCTGAATGTATGCTCTCACCTCTCAAATGACAGAAAAGACAAAAGCGTGGCCAGTTATCTCATTATAATCTCCTTTCACAGAGTTCAAATGAGTCAATTGCTTTGATTTTCACGGTGCCGTCAGATGTGAGAGCACTTTTCACATGAAATGTGACCTTGTTTCCATGTAGCCGGTTCACCCTCGTTTCCTCTCGTGTAAGCAGTCGTCTTGCCCGCTGCGAAAGGCGGAAATGAGTGTGGAAGATGAAAGATTCTGTTTGATATGCAGAGTAACCAGGCAGAGTTAGTCATGGCCGTCTCCCCTTGAGAAATGGGTGTGAATTACTATCCCCATCCCCGGTCACGGAGGAACAATTAGAGCAACATTCTGACACGTTTGATATGCAGCCGTTCGCTCAAGCAGGAGTAAATTTCTCCTGTGTCTTTTTGTCTTTGGGTCCACCTTTGCTTCGAGAGGACAGCGTCTTGAAGAAGCACATGTAAAACATATTCCCGAATCACCACTAACATGCATTAAGCTTACAAAAAATAAAAAATAAAATAAAATAAATAAACCATGACATTAAAACAAGACTGTTGTTATAATGGCCATTTATTTTCTGCAGGAGTCTGTTTCAGTGTCCTTCAGCTATGCTTTACAAAACAGGGAAGTACAGGACTGAAACAGAACATAAGAACTCAATCCACATTCTTCCATACCCTTATTTTTCTACATGATTTTAAAATCAAGAAATCAAACACAATACTTATAAAAATATTTATAAAAATGTAATCCAAACACTCTGTATCAGTAACCGTCTAAGCTAATATATATATATATATGTATATAATACTGTGTATCAGTAACCATCTAAACTAATTATATATCTGGTGCCCAGAGTTTGCTAAAATAATAATAAAAGAGCAAATCTTCAGTCATTTATGTGTTGAGAAGGCAGAGGCCCCATTTTTACTGTGTGAAGGCAGTCAGAAAATGTTTTCCTCCGTGAAGTAACCCAGTGTATCCCTAGGCAAAGCAATGTCACAGGAATGCATATTTATAAATGCCAGAGCTCAGAGAATTTGTTGCATTCGCCATCTGTTTTCCCTACCTCTGCCCAGTCTTCACGCTCCGTCACACGTCATTTATAAACTACTCCTGCACGTCGCTTACACGGCGGGATGAAGACGAAAGCCATTACACAAGAGCGCTGGCTTACGTTTTATTTCACATTATATATATTATATATAACCTCTACCTCTGCAATTAAGCAACAGACAAAATGTAGATCGTGGCTGTGGTGCGAAAGGGATTTATAACTTACTAATACTGTTTGAACTCAAATTCATGGTAACCTCATTTGAAGGATGTCTGGGCAACACACAAAAGATTTGTTTCAGAACGAGACAATGTTTAGCACCAGGCTAATTATATAACAAGGACACTTCTTCATGCCAGGAAGGAAATACAATGAAGTCCACAGAAGCAACAATTGTCAGCTGTCCTCTGTAACTTTACAATCCCCTCAACAGAGCTTGATGCATCCATCTATATTTAAAAACTGAAATTGTTATTTTCCAAGTTAGTAGGAAACTGGAATACATTTTATTTGCCTTAAAATGGAGCGCCCAGAAGTGTAGAAAAAAAGATGAATATAAATAATATATAGCGGTATATTTCCCTCTGGACAGCAACCACCACCCCCCCCCCCACCCCCCAACCCCATTCTCACCTCCATCGAGCTCTGTCACCAAAAATGCCATTTTGGATGGCTATCGTCTGACCCTCTGCTCTGAGGATTTGTCCCATTAATCCTATGGGACAACCACGGGAGAGAAGGCTTCAGAGCAGGGACCGATGAACAGCTTGAAGACTGCCACTCACCAAAGACACTGCCACACCGAAAAAAAAGAGAGATCACACCCAGGAACTAAAGCAAAGACACTGCCACACCAAAAAAAAAAAGAGAGATCACACCCAGAAACTAAAGCAAAGACACTGTCACACCAAAAAAAGAGAGAGATCACACCCAGAAACTAAAGCAAAGACACTGTCACACCAAAAAAAGAGAGAGATCACACCCAGGAACTAAAGCAAAGACACTGTCACACCAAAAAAAAAGAGAGATCACACCCAGGAACTAAAGCAAAGACACTGCCACACCAAAAAAAAAGAGATCACACCCAGGAACTAAAGCAAAGACACTGCCACACCAAAAAAAAAAGAAAGATCACACCCAGGAACTAAAGCAAAGACACTGCTACACCAAAAAAAGAGAGAGATCACACCCAGGAACTAAAGCAAAGACACTGCCACAAAGAAAAAAAAAAGAGAGATCACACCCAGGAACTAAAGCAAAGACACTGTCACACCGAAAAAAGAGAGATCACACCCAGGAACTAAAGCAAAGACACTGCCACACCAAAAAAAAAAAGAGAGATCACACCCAGGAGCTAAAGCAAAGACACTGCTACACCAAAAAAAGAGAGATCACACCCAGGAACTAAAGCAAAGACACTGCCACACCAAAAAAAAAAAAGAGAGATCACACCCAGGAGCTAAAGCAAAGACACTGCTACACCAAAAAAAGAGAGAGATCACACCCAGGAACTAAAGCAAAGACACTGCCACAAAGAAAAAAAAGAGAGATCACACCCAGGAACTAAAGCAAAGACACTGTCACACCGAAAAAAGAGAGAGATCACACCCAGGAACTAAAGCAAAGACACTGCCACACCGAAAAAAGAGAGAGATCACACCCAGGAACTAAAGCAAAGACACTGCCACACCGAAAAAAGAGAGATCACACCCAGAGACTAAAGCAAAGACGCTGCAGTCTGCAAGAAGAGCCATTCCAGTGCACTGTGGGAAAAAACAAACAAAAACAAAAGTCCAATCCATTGCCGAGGCGTCTGCTTTTTTTAAGAGGGATGATCTGTGCAGTATCGCCTCTTAGCAAACTGTTCCCTCGGTAAAGCACACCTTATCATTTTTCTTTGTCAAAAGAGGCACGTAAGATTAATAGATCCGGTCGGATCTGCGGCATAATGGCGTCTCTGAGAATATGCCCTTTCACTTTACCCTAATCTCTGGAGAGGGAAACAGATCGCATCGTAGAATCGCCTCCCCACAAAACATTCTAGCTCCATATGATGAATAGAATAAGGCTGAATATAAATCAAATCAATACAGCTGTTGCTTATGCAGTTTAGTTTGGGGTCCACTTAATGAATGTTTGTAGAATTCACAACGGAAGCACCATCTGCGGGGGTCAAACACATTGTACAATCACCACTAAGCGTGTCAACATTTCACCTGTTATTTCACCTGTTACTTTCAAAATCCACTGCAGAGTAAGTGAGGGTTTATATATGTACATCATCACAGTAAGATGGCATATGTCCCAATGGTCCTGAATCTCACAAAGCAAGCATTGCATTAAAAGGAACATTATCTTTAAGGATTTAGGCTCCACTCATCAGTTGGTAAAGATGGTGGATGGTTCTTCTTCCTGAATGATTTCATTTCCCTACAGAAACATATTTTTATGCTCAGCGAACAGCTTTTGGTTACTGATGTGAGAATGAGGTTTGGTGACAGGGAGCATATGGATATGGGGCCTCCATATGCCACCACTGTCTTGCTGAGCTCAACCAATTGTGTTTTGTTGTCGAGAGCGTAGCGTCTTGATTGGTTAAAATAAGTCAGAGGCTGACAGGTCATTGGACCTCCACTCATTATATGGGGTTCATAAAACCTCAATCTACCATCACTAATTATAGATATCTGTGAAAATATGATAACACAGAGAAGTCATAACCCATTGAGAAGGGATCATGTCAATTCTTTTTTTTTATTATTTAACACTCATTCAGTAAAACTTTAGAAACCGCGGAGGGAGGCGTACACCCAAATATATCTCTGTTTAAATTCTGAAACATTCTATGGCTCTATTAGATGTGACTTAGAGGAATAATAATGAGCATTTTGCTGGGGCACGAGTGCTGGAATTATTTCTTTCTCATATTATTCATTGTCAGGTTTAAGCACTAAGCAAAATACCAGAGTGTTTTGACATGCACAAAATGGAAGCTGAGAGAGTCCCTGGAACGTTATCTATAAATACCTACACTCACATGTTCATTACCAAAAATACATACTGTGGCAAGACCTAGAGAGAGACTCTTTAGTGCTTGATGAAGTACAAGGACATGAATACGAAAAACAAGACATAGGGCTGTGCCTCGTCAGTAAGTTGCTAGCTGCTTTTGTATAACTTTAAGTTATTATATCAAGTCAGGATCACACTCAGGTTTATATGAATGCACAACACATGCTCAAGTCTGTGGCCTTAGACCCGTTTCGGCTAAGATGACAAACCGAGCTCCTGACTCACTGCAGGCATTGCCAATACCATGGCATTATGAGATAAGACTACACCGCTTCCCTTGGTCTTGGCCAAATTCCCAAATATGGCTCAGTCAATCTGACATCTCATCATCACCTTGTTTATCCGGCTCAGTAACTCCCTTCCTCTCCACCTTACAGACGTGTGGTGAGTAATCTGGTGCAAAATGCCTTCTGTGTTTCATATATTAGTGGTGGTTAAGATGAGTGCTCACCATTCAGTATAAAGCGCTTTTAGAACTTAAGAGGAAACATAGTATCATTATTATTATTAGTTGTATTAGTATTATTATTAATAATAATATTGCATTAATAAATAATAGAGAAATAAAACTCGGGTAATTCAGGATGACCAAGTAAAAAAATAGTGATGGTAAACTGCTGATATCCTGAAGTGAACTTGATGACTTAGATAATCGGAATATGGTATTTATCATCATGAGTTTCCTTGATGTCACTTTGCAGGTTAATACAGTGCATGTTTTTATAACTAATCGACACGGAATAATTAATTTTAAAAGACGGTAACTTGGAACTTAAATAAACAGTCTAAAACAGG
>JAFBMS010000343.1:172500-193899 GCA_019788955.1 Albula glossodonta
CTGCTTTCTTGAAACCGTGCAGATGGACACTAAGGGTGGGGCCTTCTAATGCAAACTGCTATTAATGAATGACTCTGAATGGTATTTTAACATTATTGCGATAGGAGTGGACATCTGAAAACACGTGGACAAGAGCTAGAGGGGTTATTCGGTCCTTAAATACATGCCATTGTTAGCCACGGATTAGAGCATAATATCCAGCGATGGCTGTAATTTAACACCTTAAATGCATTTTGTATTGTGCATACGTGTATGCATTTGTATTAAGTGTAAGGGAATCTTCTCTTTGAGTTATACGACACTGAATAAATCCTGCTACCCTGACACTAAGCTTCTGAATCTCTGCCTGACACAGGAGGAATTTTGTTCTTTAGGTGTTGGAGCTAATTGTGAAAGTTCCATGAGAGAAGCTTTATATGTTGAGACCTATCTGAACAGCTGGAGGGCCAGAATGAGTATCCTACCACTGGGGAAAATGTTCTCAGAGATAGGTATTTTTTTATCTTTGTATTTATGGACTGGAGGGGTTTCAGGATTGAACATGCCCTGAACATAAAGTATCTCTAATTAATTTCTTCACAAACAAGTCCAGATCTCAGTGCTACTTCATGTTTCCCGGAAATATCTGGACGTAGGAATGACCCAAGTATCACATCCACTGTGGCACTGTGTAGCACAAGAGTTAAACTTGTATTTGAAAAGGTTAGATTTATATATAGGTTTATAATGTGCTTCAGAAGTGGCTATTTGTTAGCAGGATAAAAGGTCTGAATTCAACATACCCCTGGATTGTCACTGTTTTTTTTTTTTTTTTGAGGTTTAGGCCCACAGTCTCCATGGCGTATGCCCAGTTCCCTCACCTGTACACTACACTGCAACCTTCACCATAGCATTGTGAAGAGCCAGACTGTGTCCCACTGCTTTGAACCCAAGGTCAGAGTGCTTTCACAGCATAGCTGGGGCTCAAGTAGAGCGCCCCCTACTGACGGAACTGCTCTGGGAGGCCTTGAGGGGGATTTTCAGAGATGCATACTTATCGTAAACAAGACATGCAGTTCTGAGCTTTCCCCATTTCTGATTGGATGCCAACTCATGACTGGAAATGACAAGCGGCCTAAGGGGACCAAACTGATTCCAGAAAAATGTCCAACAAACACTTCCTTTCTGGTGATATTTAACACTTATCTGGCCAGCTCTGCTGCAAGATGAATACATTTAGAATACATGAAGCTGCTGACTGTCCTTGAGAATATTACTTTTTTCTTCATGGAATAAATCGGCAAGACATTTTTTTGTTGTTGTTTTGGTGATTTATTTCATGCCAGAAGGGCTTGGATGCATAAAAAACTTCTAAAACCTTAAACACAGCCAAAGAAATAACCATGAACTTAAACCATGGACTGGGTTAGCTTATAAAAAAATTAGCTTACATCTTAGCTACATCCTGTATGATGCCTCAGATTTCAAGTCTGACGTCAATGTTTCATTATACGTGGTCCCTGTCAAAAAAACTTAAATTAAACAAATAAAATAAAATAGAAAAGAATTAATAATTTTGCCCCATAATAGCTATATTTCATGTGCCGTATGTTGAATCTACTATTACATGGGCGGTGGGTGTGGCTGAAAAATCACAAAATATTTCCCAATAGTTTGAGGGCTGTTTCTGAAGAATTTATCACATTTCTCTCTCAGATGTGACTTTTTGTAAGTGCCACACCCTCTACGTGAGCCTATTTGGCTCTGAAATGTCCTGTTGATTCAGACCCAGATTAGATGGCATTTATCATGGTGGAATTATCATAAAGCGGAACTGTCAGTGAGGTCACAGTCTCCCTCCTGATTGTCCTGTGCCGGGTCACAATTGGCAACGGCAGACGTAAAGGAGGAGGGGAGGGGTGGAGGAAAGGGGTGGAGGAAACATCATTTCTGATTGCAGTGGGGCCTCGGTGAAATTCTCAGGCAAATGAGACAGGTGCCATGTCAGACTGCAGTGCCAGGCACAGAGCGACCCCAGTTTTATTGGTTATCATTCACACACCAGCAGCGGAAATAAATGACTGCAAACCTTACCTGCCTTATCTAAAGTTGTTTTCATACATCAAGGAAATGAACCTGCTGCTTTGGTATGCAGCATTTTATCATAAAATTACAGAAATTAATGAATGGTTGTGAAATGCTTGGTTCTTGCTCCCCTAATACAGTACTGCTTTTAGTTTCACAGATGTGTTACTGCTTACACTGCTACAATTTTAGCAAAACACAAGGCAGACCACAATTAATACATCGTTATCATAATTCTTTTTCATATATATCTCAAAGAAGACAACTTTTCTGGAAATGGAAACTTGTTTCATTATGGAGTTAGATGACATGAGACACTCTTTTGTCTGTTGGCGCCAGCTTCGTTAGACACACAGTCCTTAAACACTGACTGCGCATGACTGATGACCCCAACTCTCTGCTTATGTGTCAAACTCAAAAATGGTTAAAACAAAAATAAAGGTTTCTTTCTATTAATGAAGCCGACATCAACAGACATGCTCAATGCCTGAATCCCCTTGCATAATCTGAAGTTCCCTACTGAAAAATGTACTATTTGATAAGTTTCAAATTTATTTATGCTGCTTAAATGGATTTTTGTTGCTGTTGCTGCTGCCGGTTAAAAACAAACGATTAAGCGTAGAATGATAACACGCGAAGGAGGAAAAAATGCCAGTAATTTCTGTGAAGTGCTTGTTGAAATCCCCTTTAGCCCAATTTACTGCTCTGAGGCTATTCTGGATTGGCCTCCACCACATTTCCATGATGGAATGTCATATTTGGCCATTCTTCCTGGCTGAGTGTCTCCACTTCTGACACAATTCATGGGAAACATTAGTGAGGATTATTTTCAAGGCATAACCTTCTAGTCTCATCAGACATTTTCCATTTTCTTTAAATCTGTACCTTTACTGGCCCAGTGTGACTTCACCATGTGCTTCCACTCATTTTCCTTTTGAAAGAGGAATTTTTATCCCAGTTTTTTTTTTTTTTTTTTTTGCTACATTCTTGGCTGCTTCATGTCTGTTTTCCTCAAAGATTCACCTGTGTTATTCACCACCAGTTTTCCTGTAAATCATGAGCTTTCTAGACAAGTTCGGTTCAAGTCTGGCCACACGCCCTTTTCCCCCCAGATCTCCATAAACACTGCATGCTTTAACAGAAAATGTATATGAGATTCTCTATCAACTAAACACCACTGCCAGTACTACAATCAATGGTAACATTTCTTCTTCTTATCATTATTATTATTACTTTATTTGTAATATCATCAATATTTATGTGGTGGATATCTATACATATAAATTCTAAGTATCGTGGGTTGGAAAAATCTCATTTCCATAAACACTTCACGACTGCTGTTGACCATTGCCCATCATTCAAATCCATCATACCTGTCAAAACTCGATTGGACAACCATTGCAAACTGATCAGATTTTCTTTCAAAACTCTCTTAACTATTCAGAAAGATATACACCAGTTTAGCCTAATTTAAATATATCCAGCGACAGCACAAATAGCTACGGCAGTTTACCTTTTAGGTTTACGAATTAGTGTGTCTTGTGCCTACGACTGAGGTCTATCGCAACCTAATACTGAACATGTCCGAGCAATGTTCTCACTAAAAATCTGTTTAAAAAATGACGTATTTAGAATCACCCAAACAATTTGATGTGACATTAGATGCATGTACCTGAATTTTATCCGTAAATGTATGTAATAATATCCAAGACTTGTGTAAGTGCATAAGAAATGTGTATATTGAAACTCCAAGTTCAAGTTCGTTTAAGCACGTCGAACTAATTTAATTGTCACTACAAACAATCTATCATTAAGTCCGATGTCACGACTGCCAGTTGGAGCACAAAATATTAACACCTTGTGCAATCCACAAATATAGTACTCCACATATCGCTGGTGTTACCCAAGATATGTCTGATGTTCAATGTAAATTAAAGTTACGGGGTGGGAATTCGGTCGCTAGAGATCCGCTTTCATCGCAGCAACTTAATGTATGTTTTAACAGATACATGCAGTAGTTCAAATTCCAAGTTGAAATTAACAACGCATTTCGTTGCTACGGCAGGTGGGTCCATAGCAACATCGTAGCTGTATGGAACACGGTAGAGGAAACGATGGAGCAGAAAGTACTTACCATTTACAACATTAGACCGTTGTGCGAAGGTACATTGTATTCCACAAGCTTAGCATCTCCGCATACGTTTGCTTTCTCAAACAAAAACAATCACAGTAGCTCAAAACACGCCTTTCTTCGAACTCCGCTGTGAAATGCAACCGCATCCTCCCCGTCTCCAGCGCCGTTAGACCACTGCTCAATCTGTTCCACTCAAATGATGTCATTCTGTAGAGTTGGGTGCAAGGCAGAGATCTAAGACGGGAATAATCAATTGCAGAGGCGGAGATAAAAGAAAAAGCCTTGTTGAATGAAGCAATGTTTCCGACAAGACGGAAGACAGGTGAGTATTAAGGTAAATAAAAAATACGCACTATTCCCCCAATAAGGGGAATACTGTACGGAATAATTTATTTATTTTAAGTTAATAATGCAATAATTGTTAGAGGAAAGGCAAACGTGCTCTTGGCCAGTTACATTATAGTATACTTACAGTGACGCATAGCTCCAAATATTGATTTGACCGGACAGGAAGCTTGACATTCCCAGATAAATTAGTGACGGGCCTTAGGTTTGCCCTTAGGTTCAGTGTATATATACGGGGCATATATACCTAAGTCTCTCGGGGGTCCAAAGAAAGATCACAACTGAGCCCAATTAGACGAGCCCTAACCCCACCCATGACCTCAAGGTGGAAGGTGAAGGCAAATATTTCACTGTGAATATTTGAACTACATCCCTGCAAAGTGTTTCAGAATATGGGTTATGAAAGAATGTCTCTGTAAGTCATGATATCCAAAGCTGATGCATCCATACTCTATGGGTGGTGTTTATATGTATATTTGGGGGCCAAGCAGCAAAGCTGCATAGGCACACATTAAGTTTCTACTTTCTCATTATTATTATGCATAATCATGGTCTTCTGAAACTGAAGTCTATGGCAACCCCTAGAACCGTAAGGTGAAAAGTTTTGAAATTTGGCACTCTGATTGGCAGACATGAAAGTTTTCACCAAGTTTCATGTCTGCGCATTGAGCACTCTAGCGCCACCAATGGGTCAAGGTTGGAGGTGCGTTTACACACGTAACTTTTGAGCCGTATGCCTGATTTTAAAAATTGCCATCATTTGACTTCTGGGGGAGCGCTGCAATAAGCAAAAACACATTCTCCCTAATGACTGTGCGTGTTCACCTTATAAAAGTGTTTCTTATGTGTGGTGACTCCAAGACCTGCCATCAATTATTGATCAACAAATTGATGCAGCAACCAAATTGGCCAAATCAAAGGCAAACAACCCAAACAGGATGTGAGCTTATATCTCAGTTACACTCACTGTTTGGTCAGCTGACATAAAACTTCCTATCAGTGCTTACAGCCAGGCTTCTAGCATGATCAGATCAAGTTGCCATGGCGATTCAGCACTGCTAGACTGCTTGGCCCCCTCATCGCAGCTTGCAGCTATATTTCGGTTATTATGACTGTAACGGCAGTCTGAGCGTTCCGTGGTCCTTTCATTTTTGAAACACTGGAAATGCCATCAGGTTTCAGGATCTGTGCTTTGCCTGAGACATGACTTGAGGTATCAATGAAAATTAAATGGCAAAAATAAAATAAGTGGGTAGTGAACTTCAATGTTCCATAAAGTGTCTTCCACAGGGGTTCTTTGGTAGTTGTCATGGAGGACCCTAACAACACATTTTGTGCTATGCACTTAGTAAATATTTAATCTATGATTATGAGAAAATAATTGCTTTAGCATCTTTTTTTTTCTTTTTTCTTTTTTTTAGAGCCGTGAGGGTTATCACTGTATTTTGATAGGGCTGTGAGGAACCCTATTTTGGTGCTGGTCAGAACATTTAATTGAGTGTTACATCCTTTCAAAATAAAGGACAGAGAAATAAAACTTTCACAACGAAAGCAAAAATAATGTCAAAGAACAAGGTATTTCTAGATTGGAGGAGCTCTGCCATTGTGATTTGTGTATTGCATTACTACACCTGGCCACCAGATGGCTTAATGTCCAAAAGTTACATTGCATGCTAACTGCTCTGATTTAGCATCATGAGCATCACCACCTAAAGCTCAAGGGCTGTCTTAAAATCCAGAAACCAGGGATGGACTTTTTGTTTTTGCATGGGCAAAGCTTACTTTTTTGTTGGCAAGCTTATTGACCCGCTCAGATTTCTGAGGGCGGCTTTGGCTTGCCCAGAAAATCCTATGTCTGCTTTATTACAGAACCACTATAGCTTTTCTGACTCTGGGCCTATCACTCTGGAGTCCCTATATGAGATATGAAATGACAGCTGGTTAATTAGCAAAGAACTTGGCTGGAGTTGTTCAGTGCTTTTTCACAGTTAGGGCAGTATTCTGTCAGGCTCATAAGAGGCTAAGTCATCAGTACAATACTACAGTCAATGAAACATTTCAAAATTGTCAACAACAAATATGTTATGGAATAGATTTGCAGTTAAGTGTAAAAATGGAAAATGAAATGGCAAAATAAATGAATAATACTATATGAAGCAATATGAATAATACAATAAGGGAATAAATCTGATTTAAAAAATCATTTTATGGTTTAATTATTTATGCAGCTATGTAATGATTCAAAATTTAAAGAGCTATGCATTACATTTATGCCACCATGAAGTGCGTCATCTGCCAAGGCTTTAAACATGCAATGAATAAGTCATGAGGTTCTCCAATCACATTCTACGCCTGGTAGAGTCTGTGGCCCCATTGGCCGGCATCTCTGCTCTGTTGAGTTAATACAGAATAAATGAGAACTACACTGTCACTGACTGAATCATACCTGACAGAAGTCACATAATTTACAGAACTAAAGAAAATAAGTTCAGCTGCCATCTTTGGGATTGTTTGCCCGTGAAAATTACATTTGTAATTCAAAACTGATCTGATGATAAACAGAAGGTGTGACAGAGTTTGAATGTCCTGAATCTGAATGTCACATTGCTGTTTAATACCTGAAAATAAGATTGAAAGGGATCAGGGATGTCATTTAATTTTATTTGAGTTTATCAACTGTATATAAAGGATGGACATGTATCAGTTAGCATTTTGTTTGAAATCATGGTAAATGTAATGTCAACGCTTAAACTGTACATACAAAACTTTTATTTTCATTTGCATCCTCACACAATCATAAATTTATGACCATATTTATGATATGGATTATTTCAATAAATAAAATCTTTTTTTAATCAACTTGTTGAAATATGCAGCATCTTTTGTCATGCAATTCAGCTGGAATTATGTTTGTGCTTGGTGGGGCTGGGTGAACAGTGTGTGTGTGTGTGCATGTGTTTGTGTGAGTGAGTGAGTTGATGTAGGTTGAATATAATGATATTGGAAGGTGGTATATCCCAGTGGTGTCCTGAGGTGACCCAGCGCATACTGCAGAGGCTTTTCAATGCATTGCTTTTGAATAAAAAAAGATGCTGCAGCTTGGAGCTCCATTTTTCCAGACCCGAAGCACATACTCCAGCCGTATACTCTTCCTCTCGCTTGGTGGGCCAAATTCACAACATACAAAAGCTTATTTTTCAGTGTATTCCTTCAGATGAGCTCTATGAACTCAGCACATAAAGAAGTCATACATAATGTGTGTCAAGTTTGATATGTTGTATTTTTATTTCCCTAAGGACAACCAAATGCAACATCGTAGAAAGGCACCACCATAGATATTCATTCCACTATGCTACAGACATCCTGGAGATGCACGGTTGGACAGAAATTTAATGGTAACTTTTTGAGCATCATTAACCACTATGACTGTGAGCAGCTCTCTATGTGTGGTCCTCTATATCACTGATGCAGATGAAGACCCCACACTGCAGTGTTTGTGTCATTAAATAAATCCTAATGATTGTACCCTTCAAACAATATGGCCTACTTTTGCAGCCTGACAGTAAACTTGAAGCATACACTCTTAAAGAAGTTTTCAAAATGTTCTTTATGTGGAATGACAGGAGACCTTTTTTTGGTACAATATAGATTCATTAACCATTTGGTGGTAAATAACTGTCGCACGGCACACTATTGGTCGTTACTGGTTTGCCAATGGTTCTACCAAATCAGTTCCATTATTATTGAAAGGAAAAGAACCTCTCTGAAGTGTAACTCCACAAGACATTTAACTTGAAGTCTTTCTGCTTCAGCTTCCAGAGCATTATGTGTGAAACCCTACATCTGATACACAGAACGTCTGTAAAGATCACATGAAGGCCTCTGGATTGCTCAGTCTGTAAAACGTTCGTCTGGGACACAGGTGCGCACCCTGTACCTGGTTGAATCCCAGCTGCACCATCACTGGCTATGGCAGAAGGTCATAGGTCATTGGCAAGGCGAAAATCAGCCCATCCTTGCTGGGGAAAAAACAGCGGTTAAGCTGGTTAAAGTTTGTTACTCTCATCGTTTTATTGTGGCCACTCCTGGTAGGCCGGGCACATATGGATATACAAACTGAATACACACTGACCTCATCATCCTTCATCATCATATGCAGCATAGATCCACAGCTCCGTCTTCAGTGTAGAATGAAGTGAGGGTTCGTCCTCACATGAGCCATTGGAGTCTGAAAACAGCAGGGAGGGGTGCTGTGAGAGACCAAACATTTTGGCTGAATTCAGGGTGGAAGAAATACAAAAAAATAACACATAAATGACACCAAATTTAATATATTATGGAACTGATTAACTGTAGCTATGGGGATGGCATTTATCTTAGCTCTAATCTGTATTGTTTTGCAGGTTTTTCCAGACAATTGGTATATGCATATTAAATGCATTAAAAACTCCACTACACTGTTAACAAACATGGTGCACAAATCATGTGGGATATACAGACATTTAATAATCTATTAAATACTGTTGAAAAGTGCTTCCAAAAATAAGATTTAAGGGGTTTGGAAACCAGTCTTCAAATGTTGTGACTGAATCAAATGTAGTGTTCATCTGTCCTTTGGGTAACAATGGAAAAGCAGTTTTTCTGCACAGTGAAGTGTCCCTGTGCTAAATTGCTCTATTGTGCAATTCCCTCATCATCTTATTGCTAGACTGTAAAAAGCAAAAAAAAAGAGGGTCTAGGCACACTCCAGTTCTCCGCTGCCGCAAACGTCTTAATTGCTCCTTCAAAAAGAACAGCGATAACTCCTCAGGGCACTGGTCTGTACCGTCTCATCACCAACGGCACAATAGATACATGAAGCTTCCAAGGCCTCATTCCACCCCCTCAGGCACAACCATGGCAGCCCTGTTTTGTAAACGCACCGTGGTGCAGGTAACATGAGGCTGAGTCCCTCATTAGAATTTAATGCACCTTTTCACAGAGCGCCGGAGTTGAGTCCCAGCCCAGAACAGATGCACTACCATACCCACAGACTCAATGTTTTTCAGAGGGTAATTAATCCTTTTCGATGTCTGATATTTGCACTGTTAGGCAGCACACAGGTGGAAAAGGCCTACAGGTGTACCCTGACAGGAGGAACACACTCGTCCTATGTTTTTCTCCAGCAAAGGCATACTTGATTGTCATTGACCAGAAGGTTTCACTTCAACATTTTTTCCATATTCTTGGAAAGTCATGACTCGACTGGTTAGAAACCCCAAAACACCAAAGCACCAAAACAAAACACCACGCTGGTTCACTGTCTCTGGCTGAACTTGGATCCCTGGCTGCAACATAACCCCGTCTTTGTCTTCCAAAGGGTTTGTTTCTACCCACCAGAGTCATGTTTCATTCACCCACTGTCATCACGCAGGTAGAGAACTAGCTCCATGTTCAGAAAAGAGTCTTTTTCCAAAAGAATTGTGGACTCATGTAGCTGATAATATTGGTAAGTAGTGGAAGTTTTTAGTTTTTTTTTTCTTTTGACTGTGTGTACTTTTTTTGTGCAGTTGGGAATCAAAATAACAAAAACAAGAGCCAACGATGTCTCAACCTGTTTTTGATTCCCGCTTGTAGCATCATGCGTAAAATATTTGAGCTTGGTTATCATTATTTGTTCCTCACTCAGAGAAGTGTGCTTGCTGCTTTGAGTGCTGTCATAAGTTTAGTTGTTAATCACATATGTATTATTATTATAACACATTATAATACAAATGTAGACGCTGACATGTTAGCCTCTTTGCAGTCTGAAGGTCGTTGTGCTCTGAACCTGTAAATGCACCCACTGACACACAGATGATCAAATGGCGTACCAGTCATTATGACATTAATATAACGAGGCTTCATTACTATTCCTAGGCATGATTTACCCCAGAAACAAGTGGAGACTAAATCACAGTAAAGTGTACTCCTCTCTCGCTCAGATAAGTCAGAAACACACACTCCGTCCTTTGGTTTTCAGCTCCTTCGGACATAAAATGTGTAAAAATATGGTTGAGCAAATGTGAAACGCATTCTGACTCGGCTAATTTGATTATGTGAGGTCAGCACTCTCAAGAGACGGGCTTGCCCCATTAACAAAGCTGTTGTAAAGAGCAAACTCGCTCGAGCTTCATTAATGACAATAAAAGGACTGAGAAATAACTGCAATGAAATGGATAATGCTATTTCGTCTCACCCACCCCGGCTCTGTTTATGGTGTATTATGTGTCTTATGAAATGAACTGCTGGGAGAATGCATTAATTATGGCACTGTATAAAAAGTTATCCTGTTATTTGGTATGGTCCTTACTTTTCCAGATAAACAGAGGACAATGCTCAGAGACGTGCAAACAGGTAAGCGTCTGAGGAAAAGTAAAATTCTGCTCAGAGAAAAATATAATTTCAGTACAAAAAAAAAATAACTAAATGGAAAGCCAATCCAAGAAAAAGTGAAAATACAGCAACGAGGATCATAAAGATCCAGGACCTCCGGTGAAATCCAGTCATTTTCATTGTGGCAGGAATTGTAGATAGGATTTCTGTGAACAGTATTTGAAAAGGAATACTCTAATATAATGATCACTATAATTATTTAAATGTTTGATTACAGTTGCATACTTCCATTGGAACTTTCAGGTTCATATAGTCGGTCAGATTTATTGTTGCACAAAAAAAAGGTCTTGAGCGAAATATACAACTGCATGCATTAATGATTGCTGATATTAGTTAATGTGCACACTCCCAATCAACTAAATTGAATAAATAAACACATTTCAGTCATATCCTATGTGTGACAAATATTACATAATGCCATGTATAGCCATATGCACTGTCAACATAGGACAGATATTTATAATGCTGTATGATGGCATAGGACATGTTTGCTAAATGGTACAGATGTATACATTCAGAAGCAGTCCGGGTCATGTCTTACTGACTGAATGTTGGAAATGGTGTGAATTACAGAAACACAATACATGTTCTCCTCTTCACAGGTGTATAAACAGATGGCCTCCCCGTTCACAGAGATGGAGGCCGTAACTGTCCTCTTCTCTCTCCTGGTGTTCTGCCTGTTCACTGTGGCTGGAATGTTCAGGGAGATATATGTGGAAACCCAAGGTATGTTGCCCTTGCTACAGTAAGTAGTAATATGTTTTAATTGTCTGGTTATAGAAACCGGGCACAGTGTTGAATATTTTTAGCGAGGGGTTTCAGGAAATTGACAAGTTTTCCCATGAAGCTGATAAAAAAAGTTCAGCCACATTTCTCTCTCTCTCTCTCTCTCTCTCTCTGTCTCTCTCTCTCTCTCTCTCTCCCCCTCTCTCTCTCTCTCTCTCTCTCACACACACAGAAAAAGAAAACAGAAGTGGAAGACAAGATCAGGAACCAATAATTGTCTGACATGCTGAGGACATCCCGGCCGCATTGGTTCAGTGCCAATGGATGTAAGGAGAGCTTTGTAAGGTAGTTTCCGCTTTATGTCCAGTAACTGTGAAACAGATGCACTGGCATGCTCAGCAGGGTAATTGTCTTTTACAGCAGAAACCAAAGTATTCATTTTTATGCTGGCTTTCATTCCAACCATAGTCTGGGGATGTGGTCACCCAGTCATTGGAACCATTCTAACTAAACTGTTGTTGGAACTGAAGAGTTTTAGGGCCAGAATAAATAATAATGAGACAAACAAGTTCTGTGCTCTGCTTCTGCACCTAAGAATGAATTCTAAATACACATTTTCAACAACCAGCAAGCCAGCGTAGCGACTGGTAGGAATGAATGCCAGCATACAGAGGACCAAAACCATCTGAGGCTACGACCCCCGTCTTTAGTGAAGAGGATTATTCTCTTTTTGAAAAGGGGCCAGTCCACTTTGGAATGAACATTTTCAGCTGAAAACTACTGTCCAAAGAGCAGTTATGATGCTGAGCGTCCATTTTGATGTGAAACTCCAAACTGTTTACTTGAAGTAGTACACATTTAGTCATGACCATCCTGTGAAGTGGTCGACTTGATTTTTTATCACATTTTTAGGGCAACTATCTATAACTGCTGTTTGTTGCCATGAAGAAGAGGTGAACATTTTGCACTGATATTACTTCTTCCCCTTGCTGTGAATATTTATGAGATTTCAACCCGGCCGCAACACAGTCAGTTCCAATATTTGTATCATAACATCGTTTCAGTTGAAGTTTCACAGAGAGTAACAAAGAGAGGGAAAGAGGCACTGGAGTAGCCTTTTAATGATGGCTGTCCTGTTAAACCTTGACAACCACCACCGAGCTGATTTATTGGAAAACAAAGTTCTCCGCTGCGAGGGGCTGAGCTCCCAGGGAATTACCTGAAGAGTGCCGCTTATTATATTCTGCTTCTGTTTCATTTTTTAGGCTCCCTACGCAGAAATGATTTCTGGAGGTAATGAAGTTCTTTCTTCTGAGCGGGTCTGAAGCACAGGGAATCATACTCAAAGGGCTACTTATACTTTTCTATGTGCACTTTATTTCTAAGGCCTCCCTCTCCTTTGGTACCAGGGCTGGGTATTTGTGTCTGCATATTCATCGATCAGAGTGAGAACATATGGACCACAATGCATTGGGACACTGGGCGTTTTTCTGTGACAGTCTCTGACTTTTTTTCTGTAGTACAGCTGAAGGTGAAGTAAACCCATTTAAGTCAGATTTCTCTCTGATTGTGACAATGCAGGAGGATCTTTGCAATGACTGGGCCGCTTCTCATCTCCGGCCTGTGACACAGGGCTGTATGTATTTACAGAGCTCCAGTCTCCCTCAGCAAACACCCCAGACGCATTCTGCAAAAAAAAGCCCTGCATGTTTATTTAGTCAGGTAGGACTGGTAGGCCGAGCCCTGACCTACCCCGTGGCGGTCAACCCAAGGCTCCCTTGCAGAGCCCGTCGCTGGCCACCTGTTGAACTTTACTCAGCACACACACACACACCCTGCCCGAGCCAGTGAGCCACCACGTCACCGCCACGCAGTTCATTGAAGCTTGAGAACGTGTAACCAACTGTGAACTTTGTCTCCACATTCTTCAGGAGTGTGAGTGGCGAATGGAATCATATGTACTTTAAAAAAGAAAAACAGAAATACATGGAGTCATAAACAAAATTATTTTTGTATTTTTGGGGGTGTATGTACATAGAATGCTGCTGTTCATATGACTTATTGATGAACCTTCATATCGACTGACTGAGTGGAGATAGCGTTTGAGACAGAGTTACACAACTGGATATAGATCCTTTTTTTCCAAAACAGGTATGTACCTTTAGCCTTCCTTTTTCTGGAGAACAGTATGGGTGTTCTTTTTAAAGGACTTGGTCTTTTGTGCTTCCTGCTATATTTGGAGTATTTTTACAGCCTGAATGCTGCCTCATACACTGTGCAATCTATTGCTGTAATAAACAAATGAGTAAATACTGACTGCTATTTTACACCGCCAGCTCTCATTAACTTTGCTTGATGTTTAGAGATGTTGGGAGAGACAGTTTTACAGTTTTACATAAATAAATACATTTCATTTCAAATAACTTTCAATTTTGCGTTGTTTAATCATTTAATCTCTTCAAAGTCGAAAGAGTCAACAATTAATCTCCTTCAGGGCATATGTAATCAAAGTCAAAACAGAATTTACATTAGAGCATCATTTTTCTTTGATTATGCTGTATTTTATTGGAGAGAAGCCAACATGTTCAGCGGAATTTATGGAATGCATTCTTCTCCTTTTACAATAGAACATATTGAGTTACATTGAATTTGAACAATAGAATTCCCATGATGCACTGCAGTCTAATTTGATTGAATCCCATATTCTTTAAACAGGCTAAGTGCCTTTGATTGAATCGGGCCTTTAGTATCACTTCTGCATCCCCAGGAGAGTGTTCGCAGCTGTGTGTCTCCACAGCCTGGTGGCTAGGTGTTATAGTTAGAACTGAGATAATGTGTCTGTCAATCAAACTTCCTTATTACAAGTGCAGTTTCAAGCTGCTTTTAAAGCACGGATCCTGCTGAGGTGAGACTGTTTACCAGAATAAACATGTTGTAAACCATCAATTAAAAAAACAGCTCCTTTCACTTCCTCCCGGGAAAAGTAACTCAATATGATACACTCCTGACCTTTCCTACTACATATTTATGGCGGATGCATTTACAAGAGCCTGCTATTTGAGTTAAAATGTTTTCAGGATGTCAGAAAAGTAGTACTTTGGAAAGTGTTTGTGTACTCTGTCACTCTGTAAGCACTGAATTGTCCTCCGTTTGATATAAAACTCAAGAAAGCTATGACATTATTAGTCATATTCTCTGAGCACAAAAGATAATCTGCTCGGTTTTACATGACAGGCCACCATGAATTTATGCAAAGCCGGAGAGTTCTTTTCGCATAAGTGGTACTATTGCTTGACGGCAGTACGCTTCCAGGGCACCGCGGCTATCAGTCTGTCTCTGCTGGAGGTCTGGGTCTGGGGAAAGACACCCCCCCTTGTCAGGATCATAAGCACGAGCTTGATGAGCTTCTCCCTCCAATGCAGCCCCGTTTTGTTTGTTTTTTTTTTTAGATAAGGGCTTTGTTACTGGATGACATCATTCATGAGGGTTTGTTCTCATTGGTGGAAACTGGTGGCATTTGTGACATCGTCATAAGTAATCTGTGTTATCTGCACCTCTTACAGTTTATACTACTGACGACATGTTTTGCCTGGTGTTTTTGGAGAGGCAGTTATAATTCTCGGGCAGCTATAATACAGAGAACACATTTGGCAAGACATTGTGTATATGCTACTTTGTACAGGGGGTGGGGGTGGACACATCTTTTGCAGAAGCTTCGTACAGTACCTCTGTAGCTGGCATGAAATGTTTCTTCCTGAACCTATAATCTCATTATTTTTATTCTACAAAAAAAGAGTTTCTCTTTTCCTCAAGGAGCCTCTCACATCTAGCATGGAAAGTGAGTTCTGAGTGCTATAGAGAAGCCGTAAATGCACGTATGAGCCCTGGGCTAGCTGTTCCCACTGCGTGAGTGGGAGGGGCCCCGGGGGCAAACGCTGGCGGGCTGTGCTGGATTTCAGACTAACGGTATCGGCTGCCTAGCTCTCTCATCCACTGTCCGCTCCTCTCTACTACAGCCAACAATCACTAAATGCACTGAGAATCTCAATTCCTGAAACGCCTCTGACAGTCTGGAAAAGAAGAGACATTGTTTTTGATTTTTGAGAAATAAAATTGCTTTTGGTTTTGGTTAGGGCGGTATAAACCAGTCCCCTCTTTCGGCTAGGTACCAAACAGGAACTGATGGATGGAGATGTCAATACTGTTAGCCACTGATTGGTCAAATGTGATCACATGATGAGCTCAGACCACCTTTCATTTTTAAATATCTGCTTTTCCTCACACAAACAAAATCTACGCATTGTTTTCTACACTACAGTCAAAATTAGGGTACTTTATCTGTTGATTTCCCCCGTAACTTCTGGTGACATTGTCTACTTAAATACAGGTAATTCATCCCGGGGTTTTGAAGGTCAGAGGAAAATAAATAAGACTCTTTTCAGGAACCAATGAAGCTCCTGATGGTACCTGATTCAGCTGGATCCCACAGTCTTGGGCAGTGCACGCATGGCAGACTTCCATCAAAAAATGGTGGCTGCTGCTGGAAGCAGTACAGTCTTCTGGGGTTGTGTTCTTCATTAATTTTTAGGAATTTAGTGGATACTCTCAACCATGCTTATTTAGAAAGCTTACACTATGCACAAACACCATCCATTTATGCAGCTGCTTCTCTACTGGAGTAAAGGAGGAAAGGCACCTTGCTCAAGGACGCAGCGGCAATTTCTTACCCACAAACTGAGATGGGATTTGAGTCCAGCCCTCAAATTACAGGCCCATCTCCCTAACCTTTATACCACAACTGGAGTTGTATGCAAGTATAATATGAGCTTATTAAAAAAACTGTGTATTAAATCTGTAATGCATCTTTAATAAGCAGCAAATTCAGAAAAAAATAAATTTGCTGCAAATGCATTCATTTTGCTACCAGTGGTTGCGCATTATTGTTATTCATAAGGCATGAATCATGTAGTTTTGGGATATTCATCTGCACCATGGGCTGCGGATGATTTCTATCGTACCATGACGAGACACGGCCTGGACACATCTCTGTCCCTGCTCGGCCGGCTCCCCACGCTTTATTTCTTTATTTATTTTATTAAGCAGGAGGCAGGGAGCCTGGCCATCTCTCCCCTGCATTTGTATGCAAGCTGAGCGAGACCCCACTGTTCTCGTGGTCATTGCATTTCAGTTCTCAGACTGAAAAACAGAAAGATGCACAATGCCATGAAAAAAACATCCCTCTGATATTTTGCATTTTTTATATTTTTTTTAAACACCCCGATTTATTTCCCAACTTTTCCCAGCCTGAACTTGTTGACCTCACTGCAGCACCTGCTCTGACAGCTTTGGGAGGAGAGGCCGAACACGTGACTCCTCCGATTCACATGATGACACTCTTGCGTCTATTCACACTGCAGCCGCACCGCCAATCGCACACTGCCTATGATATTGGAGGATGACGCAGTCAGCGTACTCTCAGTTCGTGCAACCCAGCATAACCAGAGAGGGCGCTGTAGTGATGAGACCAACGAGCTTGGCTGGCTTACTCCCTATCATCCCAGTGAAGCTGGGCTAATTGTTGCCTTGCCAATGTGGACCTCGAGCCATAGCCAGCATTGGCAAGGCTGGGTTTCAAACCCCATCTCAGGGCTCCCAGACAAGCATCTTACCCTGTGAGAATTCAAAGGCCCCCATTTTTAATATTTTTGACAGTGAATGCTGTGGGAACTTCCACCAAACCTAACATCAGTTAAAAGACAAACTGAGGAAACACCAAATTATTACACTTACCACATTAAGTGATGACAGGCCACACGACTTTGGGCAGCAATGACGGCAGCCAGGCACTTCCTGTAGTTATTGAACAGTGTCTCATTGCAGCATTGCGTAGTTTGGGTCCGCTCCGCCACGCAGAGCTGCAACAGTTCCATGACACTGGTGGGTTTTTGAGCATGAGCTCCTCCTTTCAGGGCCTGCTGTAGTGTCTCAGTGGGTTTTAGTTCAGGACTTCTGCTCGGCGGTTCCGCTGTCTCAGCTGAGCATTGCACGGTTCATTACCTTGCACATCAAACAAATGAAAGGAGCACCAAACTCAAGTGTCATTCTTTTCCCACATAGAACCTCAGCCTATACTACTACAACCCACAAAAGCATCTAATTAAACCCAATGTGAGAATGTGCAGAAACATAGTCAGACAATCAGACAAAAGAAAATACTTTTTCACTTATCGATAGTATGTCACATCTAACCAAAGCTGTATAAGTCATAATGCACACATTATATTATTAAAACCTTAAAAAATGAAAGTCTCTGGACCACATAACTGCATGAGAGCAGCACATCCAGATGCTCTAGGCTCAGCATGTACCTTCCTGGGGCAGCCTGTAGTCTAGTGGCTAAGGTACATAACTGGGACCCTTGAAGTTGGCAGTTCAAGCCCCCAGTCCAGCGTTGCAACAATAGCAAGAACACCATTGCTATTGGGCCCCGAGCAAGGCCTTTAACCCCACATTACTCCCAGGGGGGATTGGTTCTTGGGTAGCCTAATCAACTGTAAGTCAGTTTGGATAAAAGCATCAGCTAAATGACTATAAGGTAATGTACAATCTGCATAAACCAGGTCTGATAAACTGCTCTGTGAGCTTGTTTTCATTGTCACTCAACACTTAATTGATAAATTAGCACAGCTGATTACAACAGCACCACACCTGATTTCTTGGGTCTGAACCAGTTGCTGATATAATGAGGAAAACAACACACCCCATGTCCCAAAAGATGGTGATGCTTCTGCATCCGCCATTTTGTTTGAAATTTTCGGTTGCAGGAGGCGCCTCCCTTTCCATTTCGCGTTGCATTGTGGGACAGTAGTATCCGTGCAAACCACACCTCAGATCGCTGCCATTGTTATTGCATATACTTGTACTATCTAGAGCATACTGCATGACAAAAATGAACCACACTAAGTACTACACACTCAAGAAACGGCTAGAAATAGGGCATAGCAACAGACACCCTCAACCTCTTCACCATTAAGCCTCTACTGCATGACCCGGGTGCTCCACACTTTGGCAAGTCTTTGTGCAAAACACCTCCTGATATTTACCTGAATTACCTTTAAATAGCATCCAGTACTGCCCCTTTCTTCTGCTGACAGAAGAAAGGGGCAATCTGAAAAATATGTTTGTTGTTCACAGCGTTAACAAGAGTCTCAGTCAGGTCCCCCATTAGTCCCCTTGAATAACTAACTGCATTGGACAAACATAAAATAATCATGAGCCAAAATAGAATAATTTATTAGCATGTGTTAGCATTTTTGTTATCTTATTTTGCATTAGCAGGAACCAATGGTGAGGCCTTATTTGTACTGCTTTACAAGTCTATATAGCTTTCTCATGAAGTGAACAGAACAATTTTATGTGTCCTAGTATCCATCATTTGCTATTGTAAATACAGTACAAGTCAGCTATAAAAGTACAAGCGTTCTTCTTTCATCCCTGTAGGAAAACAGCTTAAATTGCATTGTTCTGCATCACAATGGAGATCCCCTTTTATTCCACCGCCAGTGACAGACAGCAGCTATCAGCATGCGATTTCACCAGTCCTCACATGACCGCGCAAAAGACAAAATGATGTTTTGACAACAGTGCTTTCTGATATTCTGCTTTCTCAAAAACACAATAGATTATCGGGTGTGGGGTCATTGTGGGGAAGAGACACAAATTTCACCTTTTTAAACAGTGGGTGCTAAAAAACTCAGGCCTCGAGTCTCAGCAGGTATACTTTGTGGCAGAAAGTTCACTGGTTTGTACTTTGTACAACAGACAACATTATTTTACCAGCTGTTTGTTCTGTCTGTGGCATCACATCGACATTTGTCATTGCGACAGCTCTTAGTACTAAAATAAAAAACTTTGAAATAAATTTTATAAAGTATAAAATTTACATGAGTCTTTTTGTAACATTTAGAGAGCATTTCACTGAACCACACTGTAATGTTGCAAGGAAAAATGGATATTCCTCTTGTGGAAATAGGTATGCCACAATTATAAATCTGATCTGATAGAAGATAGAGCAAAATCCCAGGTAATAAGAATGAGGTTATGTTCCTGATATGCGTCCATTAAAAACCATTATTCCAGCTGACAGGCCAGTCATATTGTGTGTATTAGGGGACAGATTTAACATAATTTTGGAAATGTTATGCTAAATATACCCTCCATCACATACAATATGACTGTCCTGTCACTTGGAATGTATATATAAGTAGTAGGGGATACATTTAACTTCATATTTGAAATATATGATTTTCCTTTGTAGTATTAAACATGAAATAATGTAAAAACTGTAAACCACGTGAAAGCTTACAGTTTTCAATCAGCAATGGAGTTTCATGTCGATGGAAAAAATCTGCCTTTTGCAATGTTAGTCCACAGGACATATTGAGTTACAAAGTCACACCCGAGAAACTCCAGTTTGCTCTCATTTAAAACCAAACAAGAGTGAAAACTGCCACATTGAAATTGGAGGAATAGGATTGATACTCTTCACTGGTTAACATAAAGCTGTCAACATTTCTGTCAGAGAGGCACAAACCCAACGTAATTTTATTTATACTCACTTAATTTTAGACCTAGTAAATTTGTCTCTGTAATTTATCCGTGTCATGTTTGCCTAACTCCTTATTTTCCTCCGTGATGAACCAGAGTTTTGTTTTGTTTGTTTTTTGTCCCAGACAGGTGGCATGCTTTCTTTCTTAGCAAAGCTGTTTACACATATCAGTAGCAGCAAACTGCGCATCCAGCTCAAATGACAGCTTCTGTTGAAAGGAGCGCGCTAGTTGCATGCGCTACTCATATTAAATCTCCTTTGTAGAGGCTTCTGAGTTTGATTGTGTGTGTGCGTGTGTCTGGGTAAAGAAGTGTGCGTGTGTGTGTGCGCGTGTGTGTGTGTTGTGCCTTTTTGTTCACAGTGTTTTGAGCTGTGGGTCCATCTTTCAGCAGTGGCTTCAAATGCTAAAAGATTGAAACAAATGCATGGTCCTACAACACAACCTTTCTATTTGCAGTCAGTCTGTATTTAGACTATTAGCAATATTGAAGTTTTTTTCCCTGACTCCGTGACACATAAGGCAGAGCAGCAATTTTCAAAAGTCAGACTTCATGCACAAAGAAATGCTCCCACTCCAGACTGAGGACTAGTGTATTAATTTAATCAGTAGCACAGAGGTTTGGAGCATGTACACGTTGGATAGCTCCTAAAGTCATAAATATAAAAAAGCTTGTATATTGGACTTTGTTGACCACTTGAGAACTTTCTGGGCCCTCACATTAGCAGCCAGAGGAGTAACCCACGTCTCAACCTGAACCAAACCAACATCACAGCAGGCTCAAGGAATCTGGCAACACTGACCTCTATGACGGTACAAAAGTGTGACCCTTTCTGGGGTGTCTGGAGGTTACTGTCTCTCACCTCCACCCACCCCCACCCCCAGCCCAGTGGAGAGTGTGGGGATCTAACTGCCTGCTTACTCCCCTGAGTACAGTTAGACTTGAAACAGTCTCTTCAACTGCAGTAAAACAGCGGGGAGCTAAACATTTAAACATTCCACAGAACACCCCCTTTACCCAGACACACACACACACACACACACCCACACACACACACACACCCACACACACACACACACACACACACACCCACACGCACACAACACACA
>JAFBMS010000344.1:0-40000 GCA_019788955.1 Albula glossodonta
CTGGATAACACACTGGATAACGCGCTGGATAACGCGCTGGACAAAGCGCTGGATAACGTGCCGGACAACGCGCTGGATAACGCGCTGGATAACGCTTTGGATAACGCTTTGGATAACACACTGGCTAACGCACTGGATAACGCTTTGAATAACACACTGGCTAACGCTTTGGATAAAACACTGGATAAGACTCTGGATAACACACTGCTGGGATGCAATGCTTTGGATAACTCTCTGGAAAACACACTGCTTTGGATCGCTATGAAAGGTGGAGTGCCTCACAGTGTCTTCACCTAAGGCTAAATATACACATATATCATTTCTCCAGGTTAAAGAGCTGGAATCAGTCATTTTAATTATATTCCTGTTCCAAAGGTTCTCCCTGTGACTGGCTGCCTTCCCACAGTGGGCAATTACAGCCTTCTGTCTTCAGATGGTCCAGTTTTCACATACCCAGATACTAAGCCCCATCTCAGCACTGTGTCCGTTAACCTATTGTCATTTTCTGACCTATCTTTCAGACTTTGACACCTGAAATATTTATGGGTAACCCTTATATTCAGCAATAGTTTGGGCAGCAGTGCAGTATTAAGGCAGGGCTTACTCAGTCGCAGTTTACTGATGCTGTGTTCTTTAACCTGCATAGCTTCGGTAAGAAAAATTCTGCTATATAAATGGATAGGGCGTAGAAGTGTGCGAGTCGCTCTGGATAACAGAGTGTGCCGAATGCTGTAATGAAAGCAGCTCTGCTAGAGCTCTCGGTCTCGCAGTCTTTGCGTGTCCCCATAATTCTGCACTGTTTTGGCTGCCCCGATGAGTCAACTGCAGACTTGAATGGCGTCACGTGATTTGTACAGCCCCATATGCCGGTCGCCGCTGGCGTCACGGACAGCGCGGCTACAGCGGTTTGTTGAAGGGAAGTTATGCGAGGCGTGCTGACCGATGTTAAGGTTTGTTCGGCCGGCTTATTCAGTCTCAACAACCGTGTTGCGAGTGCGTATATTGAAATGAATACATCTGGACATATTCGTTTGGCTATATTATAAATCAATAGGCTACCTGTCAATTCCAGCTAGCGAAATTGTGCTGTAACCTAGTCTGTGAGAGACGAACAGAGGGTGTATCAGTTTAAGAAAGCGAATCAGTGAAAGATAAAATGAATAACTTGACCGTAAACTATCAAATCCGTCAGCTGTAGACCCGCTGCAAAATGACCGGCCGAGCAAGTCGTACAATTAACGTCTTTAGCTGTGCTCAAGAAGGTTAGTGGGTAGCCTACAATGTGCAGCGTGGACATGCCGTGCATTTCCACCGTCAAACACAGTTTTACAGTCGGCTGCACAAAATGTGTTAACAGCCTATTCCTCCACAGTTTTTCTCTTTGGCTGTCCGATGCGGCCAGCCAAGCAACACTTAAAGGTGTTCAAGTCAGTCAGACGCACTTTTAAGATTCTTTAATAATTAATCAACCAACGAATAATCTCTGAGACCTTTTCTTCTTTCCTGCTTTAGTGTTAAGCGTTGCTATATTAATATCTGGTTCATACTAAGACTTATTGCGTCGAATCCTTTTACAATGTCAGCGACCTGAAGGATATTAACGAGGATTGCTTTATCGGCATATAACGGTTTTGTTTTTAACTTAACATGTATTATGAATGAGCACTTCCCCCAGCAAGGCGCTGTATAAATTATAAATACTAAAAGCGGTGTCCATAATACCCATTAAAACGCATCACCCGGACAGAACATTTCTCATAAAGTTCCGTTACTGTTGAAGTTTGTGAAACAGGAGCATTCTTTCTCCCGGGCGTTGATGTCAGCGCACACAGTGGTCCACCAAAATGATGGGTGACCAACTACAACGTAAAAAAAAAAAACATTTTAAAAGAACCTGATCTGAAATCGATTCCGTTTTAGTTTCCTGTTACATCGCTATCCGTCATGCAGTGCGTGTAAATGTTCGTCTAGGGCAAGCAATTTAATCGGCTCTATGAAAGCTGCTTTTAGTACATTAAAAGCGGGCACTCTGAAACACCCGCCGGACAGGAACCCCACAGTCAAACTGTTCAGCAGACAAACAGGCAAAACCAAACTTCTTAATTGCACGAGGCACATCATGTAACCTATAAAAAATTTCTCCAGTTCGCTTAAACCGGGCAGTAAAAAGATTGGGCAACACCCGGAGTGGGACGCAATAAAATGTCAGCGTTTTATTGACGGACTGTGATTAGACCCCTCAGCTTAGTGAAGGAACTCGCACCGAAACGAGACATTTTTCAACGCGTGAGGAGAACTACCTACACCGAAGACCGTGAAGCATTAGCTCCAGCCATTCCTTAGAGAAGCAAAGCACGGTCGTTTTTGTAATGTAAATATAGGTTATTTATCTTCAACCCTCGGTTAACAAACAGTGAAGCACTTGTGTTTCCAGTCCGCTACAAAAGGAGGAATAAAAGGTTACTTACCTTTGGGGTTGTCTTTTCAAGAAGCTGGAAAAATGACCCCAAGAATTCGCTTTAAAAAGGGTAAGAGATTGTCGACACAATCCTCATAAATTCCTCTCACACGGTTAAGTTATACTCGACTCTTGTGATTCTTAAAAAACTTCAAGTTACCCCCCAAAAAAACAAAAATCCATGCAGTGTCCTCCACGGTTAAACAACCGCAACCTTAAGCAGTTGAATCCATATAAATACAAGCCTGGGATAAAAGACAAAGTTAGTTTTTCACAAGGAAACAGCGCGCTGAGTTAATTAAACCGATGAGCATAGATTATAAAAGCTGTTAAAGAATATAAAAATAATGTATTCCCTCGATTCAAATCCCAGCCTACAAAAGGGGAAAACCCTTGGGTGAAAGAGAAAAATATCACATACAGCCAATTCGGGAAGACTTTGTCCGATGCGGTAAAAGTCTACTCTGAAGAGCAGGCAGGTGTCGAATGCCCTCCTACCTCGCTCACAGCACGGCCGCTCCAGCCCATTATTCCTCCCTGTCAAGGCAAGCCAACCGTGTCGCCTTTAACTCGCTCGCTGCCGAACGGGGGAGGTCTCAGGACAAAACCGGAGATCTGAGTTTTGAGATGATTGGGAAGCCGTCCCAAATGCCTGTCGTCTATGTAAAGAACCACTTGAAGCAGTTAGCGAATAGGTTACATGTTTTTTGGTTTGGTGAAATAGCCCAGCATTTAAATGAGCTACAATTTTCATTAGATCTGAATGGCACTTTTTAACTGGATATTCATTACAGGCCTACAGAAGTAATTTAACAGATTATTTGCTTGGAAATACAAATCAGACATGAAAACACACACACAGACACGACTGTAAAACACAATGAAACGCAGTGAGTTATTTGTGGTGTGTAAACATTTAGGTTTTGAGCTTTCATTTATTAATCACGCCATTATTTATGCAGTGTTGTCCAGTAAGCATTTACCTGCAGCAATTACTGTACCAAATCCGTGGTGTTATGTTTTTGAACACGCTCGTGCACTCGCTCCAGCCAAACCTGCTGCTGCACCAAATCAAACCACAACAGAAAAAACTTTACCTGATGTAATCCTATGGGATTTCAGTGTTTATGCTTTTAAACAGGTGTTAGTTAGATTGTTATTTACTTAGTTAGACTTTATTGTCTCCAGGGGGAAAATTCTTTTCCACAGCATTGTACCGTATCAAGAACAGGTAGGGAAGATATATACAGCCACATTACACTTGACTCAAAGCTGCACACAACAACGACAAGCAACTACAAACATCAAAATCCAAAACTCAGTGTGGCACGTCATTTAGGGCTGCTATGGTTACAGGTACCAGGCTTTTAGGGCTACTATGGTTACAGGTACCAGGCTTTTAGGGCTACTATGGTTACAGGTACCAGGCTTTTAGGGCTGCTATGGTTACAGGTACCAGGCTTTTTGGGCTGCTATGGTTACAGGTACCAGGCTTTTAGGGCTACTATGGTTACAGGTACCAGGCTTTTAGGGCTGCTATGGTTACAGGTACCAGGCTTTTAGGGCTGCTATGGTTACAGGTACCAGGCTTTTTGGGCTGCTATGGTTACAGGTACCAGGCTTTTGCACTTTATATGCAGGAATGACACGCATGTTATTCAGTAACTAATGAACCCCCAGGGTGTTGTACCTTTGGGTGTGCATCTGAGTAGTGTATCTATGCTTTAGGTACTACTTCTCAGGCAGTGTGCAAAAGAAGAACTTCTGAACTTCTGAACTTTGTCAATCCATTTGAAAGTGTACTTGAGATGCACCAAGCTGTGGAAAGTGAATGTTTCCCCCAAAAATGGGTCAACAATTTTACATTACTTAAGTTTAAGCCTAATTACTAAATTTAAGAAGGACAGCAGGGAAGGGTGACTGTGAGGGGGGTCCTAGGGTTTCTCTCATCATACACTGTGAGGGGGTCCTAGGGTTTCTCTTATCACACACTGAGAGGGGGGTCCTAGGGTTTCTCTCATCACACACTGAGAGGGGGGTCCTAGGGTTTCTCTCATCACACACTGAGAGGGGGGTCCTAGGGTTCCTCTCATCACACACTGAGAGGGGGGGTCCTAGGGTTTCTCTCATCACACACTGAGGGGGGGTCCTAGGGTTTCTCTCATTACGCACTGTGAGGGGGGTCCTAGGGTTTCTCTCATCACACACTGAGAGGGGGGTCCTAAGGTTTCTTTCATCACACACTGAGAGGGGGGTCCTAGGGTTTCTCTCATCACACACTGAGAGGGGGGGTCCTAGGGTTTCTCTCATTACGCACTGAGAGGTGGGTCCTAGGGTTTCTCTCATTACGCACTGTGAGGGGGATCCTAGGGTTTCTCTCATCACACACTGAGAGGGGGGTCCTAGGGTTTCTCTCATTACACACTGTGAGGGGGGTCCTAGGGTTTCTCTCATCACACACTGAGAGGGGGGTCCTAGGGTTTCTCTCATTACGCACTGTGAGGGGGGTCCAAGGGTTTCTCTCATCACACACTGAGAGGGGGGTCCTAGGGTTTCTTTCATCACACACTGAGAGGGGGGTCCTAGGGTTTCTCTCATCACACAGTGTGAGGGGGGTCCTAGGGTTTCTCTCATCACACACTGAGAGGGGGGTCCTAGGGTTTCTCTCATCACACACTGAGAGGGGGGTCTTAGGGTTTCTCTCATCACACACTGAGAGAGGGGTCCTAGGGTTTCTCTCATCACACAGTGTGAGGGGTGTCTAGGAACATGACCAACAGAACACCAGACTGTTTCAGTGCAGAATTGTTGCCGCTGCTTTGTGAGAGGACCATGCCACATGGACAAGGCTGTGAGCGTTTCATTTTACTGTTCTCTCTAACAGTATCACTACTAATAACACAACATAACAACATTACTGCTGTTACCTACAACTTTGGTAAAGCATTTTCTCAGATGTAAGTACAGCACTTCTGATAATAATAGTACAGCACTTTTCAGGCACAGTGGGAAAGATAATTACAAATAAATGACTGAGGCATAAAAATGCCCTTCAGGTGAGGCAAGTAAATGTGTGGGATAGTCCTGCCTTTCTGCTGGTGTAGTGGCTGCGACTGGCCCCATGGCCCCAGGCGGGAAGAGCTCTCTGCTGCGTGGCACTGTCCAGCATGCAGGCTGGCACCAGAGCTGTCTTCCCACAATGCACTGCGTTTTCCATGATCCTTTCCCCAGAAATGACTCATGTTCATTCCGCCCTTCCAGCAAAACACAGCCCAGTACTTTAGCGGATAGCACCTGACTAACTTCCTGTGTTTTATGAGAACTTGTACATCACTGTACGTCACTAATCAGACTGCACTGTGTGTGTGCATTTATGTTAACTCAGAGTGCCAAAGACAATGTCCCATTATGTTTGCAAACAACCCACAATACATTTATAATCCGTAGAGGCTGTAGCTGTCTGGGTTTGGGTCGGGCTGAGAATCCCTGAATGAGGATGAAAAGTGATGAAAAGTATGCTAGGTTATTAAAACAGCAAAACAGATGTAACTATCATTACCCAGCCAATGTGAAGAGACGTGACACACATTATGCTGTCTCTGTCACTTGTACATATGATCATATGCATGTGTTCTCCACATTTAACATGTTTATGAAATGTCTGTGAAATGTTGCTGTTTGCGGCACCTGGGACAATCGTAAAGGATGGCACACACAAGTGAGGTACCTCAGGCAGTCCTGAGGGATGGCACACAGGTAAGGCACCTCAGACAGTCCTGAGGGATGGCACACAGGTGAGGCACCTCAGACAGTCCTGAGGGATGGCACACAGGTGAGGCACCTCAGACAGTCCTGAGGGATGGCACACAGGTGAGGCACCTCAGACAGTCCTGAGGGATGGCACACAAGTGAGGTACCTCAGGCAGTCCTGAGGGATGGCACACAGGTGAGGCACCTCAGACAGTCCTGAGGGATGGCACACAGGTAAGGCACCTCAGACAGTCCTGAGGGATGGCACACAGGTGAGGCACCTCAGACAGTCCTGAGGGATGGCACACAGGTGAGGCACCTCAGACAGTCCTGAGGGATGGCACACAGGTAAGGCACCTCAGACAGTCCTGAGGGATGGCACACAGGTGAGGCACCTCAGACAGTCCTGAGGGATGGCACACAGGTGAGGCACCTCAGACAGTCCTGAGGGATGGCACACAGGTAAGGCACCTCAGAAAGTCCTGAGGGATGGCACACAGGTGAGGCACCTTAGACAGTCCTGAGGGATGGCACACAGGTAAGGCACCTCAGACAGTCCTGAGGGATGGCACACAGGTGAGGCACCTCAGACAGTCCTGAGGGATGGCACACAGGTGAGGCACCTCAGACAGTCCTGAGGGATGGCACACAGGTGAGGCACCTCAGACAGTCCTGAGGGATGGCACACAGGTAAGGCACCTCAGACAGTCCTGAGGGATGGCACACAGGTGAGGCACCTCAGACAGTCCTGAGGGATGGCACACAGGTGAGGCACCTCAGACAGTCCTGAGGGATGGCACACAGGTAAGGCACCTCAGAAAGTCCTGAGGGATGGCACACAGGTGAGGCACCTCAGACAGTCCTGAGGGATGGCACACAGGTAAGGCACCTCAGACAGTCCTGAGGGATGGCACACAGGTAAGGCACCTCAGACAGTCCTGAGGGATGGCACACAGGTGAGGCACCTCAGACAGTCCTGAGGGATGGCACACAGGTAAGGCACCTCAGACAGTCCTGAGGGATGGCACACAGGTGAGGCACCTCAGACAGTCCTGAGGGATGGCACACAGGTGAGGCACCTCAGACAGTCCTGAGGGATGGCACACAGGTAAGGCACCTCAGACAGTCCTGAGGGATGGCACACAGGTAAGGCACCTCAGACAGTCCTGAGGGATGGCACACAGGTGAGGCACCTCAGACAGTCCTGAGGGATGGCACACAGGTGAGGCACCTCAGACAGTCCTGAGGGATGGCACACAGGTAAGGCACCTCAGACAGTCCTGAGGGATGGCACACAGGTAAGGCACCTCAGACAGTCCTGAGGGATGGCACACAGGTAAGGCACCTCAGACAGTTCTATAAAGCACTATCACATTGTGCATTAGTTATCAAATAAGTTACTACTCACTTTATAGTATAATAAGGAGCATATAAGGTAACATTTCAACAAAATGATATTACATTATCAGCAAATTATTACATGATAAGTTTGTATGACCTTTTGATTACATAATGTGCAATTATTACTCTTTTACCTTGCGAGACCTTTTAGGGTGAAACTTTTTTCCTAGCTTGATAGTTATGATATACAAAAGGTTGACTAGCCAGCTAGCTTGGACTATGTTGGCCATACATTGTTGAATAATACTATAGAATATTATCATTAGAATTTAACTTGCGTTAAATGTGTGTATTTGTTACTTGAGATGATGAGAAGCTGAATGAAATTATCCCTGTTCATGTTTTTCTGTCATTACTTGAACTGTTCTTTGCATGACACCCAGAAACGCCGGTGGTACCGAATACAACTAACTTTTTCAACATAAAAAAATAAATAAATCAAACATATTCAAATTTATTGTTGATAGCAGAATATATGCAACAGTGTATTGAATGCTTGTGTGTATTGTGTTTTTCTGGTTCTCATCTCAGCCATGCATGTTTATTGCTGAATAAGAGGCTAATTGAAAAGAAACAACATGGTTTAATGGGTTTCAGGAGAGAAAGTCTTGGCTCCGAAAAATTTCTGTTTTACAATACTGGGTGCTGCCAACGGAAAATGTCTCCTTGTTCCCATTTCCACCACAGCCTGTTTCATTGTCTGTGAGCATGGTGCATGATCGGGTTGAGATAAGCACTGCACTGAAGGCCGGAGTTAGCATGTGCTAACACTCACATACGTGCACTGGGAGCACAGCCCCCCACTGATATGGCCGGTACTGGGATGACATCAGTGGTAGTCCGTTGCAGGGTCAGGGCAGCTCAGGACCATGTCAGGATGGGTTTCCTTCCATAGGAAATGAACAGTTTCCTGTATCCACCACAAAGCGGGAAACGGTGAGGCAGCGTGGGAGTGGAGGCCTTGCATGCTTGTTTGTGTGTTGCTGTTCCTTTACGTGAATGCTGCCTCTGCAATTCCGTCAATTATGTGAATGCTGCCAATCTGGCCACACCACCCTGTACCCTCCTACTGTCACTCTGCTAACATTACAGACCCACACCACCCAGCACCCTCCTACTGTCACTCTGCTAACATTACAGCACCCACACCACCCTGTACCCTCCTACTGTCACTCTGCTAACATTACAGCACCCACACCACCCTGTACCCTCCTACTGTCACTCTGCTAACATTACAGACCCACACCACCCAGCACCCTCCTACTGTCACTCTGCTAACATTACAGCACCCACACCACCCTGTACCCTCCTACTGTCACTCTGCTAACATTACAGCACCCACACCACCCAGTACCCTCCTACTGTCACTCTGCTAACATTACAGCACCCACACCACCCTGTACCCTCCTACTGTCACTCTGCTAACATTACAGACCCACACCACCCTGTACCCTCCTACTGTCACTCTGCTAACATTACAGACCCACACCACCCAGTACCCTCCTACTGTCACTCTGCTAACATTACAGCACCCACACCACCCTACTGTCACATTCCTGAAGCTAAGCAGCCACACCACCCTGTACCCTCCTACTGTCACACTGCTGAAGCTAAGCACACACCACCCTGTACCCTTCTACTGTCACACTGCTGAAGCTAAGCAGCCACACCACCCTGTACCCTTCTACTGTCACACTGCTGAAGCTAAGCAGCCACACCACCCTGTACCCTTCTACTGTCACACTGCTGAAGCTAAGCACACACCACCCTGTTCCCTTCTACTGTCACACTGCTGAAGCTAAGCAGCCACACCACCCTGTACCCTCCTACTGTCACACTGCTGAAGCTAAGCAGCCACACCACCCTGTACCCTTCTACTGTCACACTGCTGAAGCTAAGCAGCCACACCACCCTGTACCCTCCTACTGTCACACTACTGAAGCTAAGCACCCACACCACCCTGTACCCTCCTACTGTCACACTGCTAAAGCTAAGTAGTTGTGGGCTCAGCCTGGGTTACAGACCTCCAGTGAAAATCATCTGCTGCTGGAAAAGTGTTGGTGGGACAGTAGGAGGAACCCCACCACTGGGAGACCAATATAAACTCACACGCAATACACCGATGGTAACACTGTGCCACAAGGGGTTCTGTCCTTGTAATGGAAGGTTAAGCTATGGTCCTGACTGGCTCTGGACATTAATGATCTCAAGGCACCTTAATAAAGAGTAGGGGCATTATCTCTGGTGTCCCAGTCATTTTGCAGTGCAGAAATGCCTTCCCCAAAATCACAAGAGCCAGTGAGAATGAGCTGTGAGCTCACCTATCACATAAAATACAGATGATAATGTGTCCAACATAGTCATGCTGTTTTTTGTCCCTTTTGGATTGTGCACAGCTTCACTCGCGTTTCCTGTTTGCTGCCATAATATTATGAAGAACTTTTTTTTTGCCATCCCTCTGTAAAAACAAAAGGCTAAGTGTCAGTAACCATGTGCTTAAATTTGTAGAATGCTATGGAAATACTGTGCACCTCACATAGTAATGGGGAGCAAATACACTGAGAATGCGGAGAGGAGCTTCACTTGCCTGGTACATTCCAGTCCAGAAAGCATACATCAGCCAAAGGAGCCCCCGCTGTCTCTCCTCCCAGAGTGGGGGCATGCAGGGGTCCGCTGTGCTCACAGAGCGCCATAGTCCTGCAACGTATGCTGTGACCCCCCCACCCAGCTAAGAAAAACATAAACCCTGTTTGCTTGCTCTGCCGTAAAATCAGAGTGTGAGGGCGGGAGACCATGCAGCCCTTTAAGTGGAATTCCTTGAGAGTGCAGAGAAAGAGGAGCAGAAAGTGCAGTAATGACAGCCAGACAAGCTCAGGGGAGGAAACACCACATCTTCCATCGCCTGCACATTAAAACTCTGCAATAGATGGGTTTGGTAATTCCCAGTGTGGAGTAGATGGGTTTGGTAATGCCCTATCACGTGATTTGGCCAACAGAAGCCAGTTCACTTTGTTTACTTAAAAAGGAAGAAAATGAACCGAATTAACAGAGTTTTCTTCATCCTGATTTGCAGTCTAAATGTTTTCAGTGGTTTTCCGTGCTGTCTCCTACTGGCCCCAGGGGGCAGCACTAAGATGAGCCAAGCCTTATCTGACTGGGACATGCAGGTGCCTGGTAAGAGCTGGGAGTAAACAAAACTGCCTCCTGACTGTGTTTGCGCAGGACGTCTGCAGTACCTCTGGAGCGGGGCAGCGCTCTGTGCTCACTCTGCGGCGTTCACTCTGCGGCGTTCAGTCTGTGCGCACTCTGCGGTGTTCACTCTGTGCGCACTCTGTGTCGTTCACTCTGTGCTCACTATGCTGTGCTCACTATGCGGCGTTCGCTCTGCGCTCACTCTGCGGCGTTCACTCTGTGCTCACTATGCTGTGCTCACTATGCGGCGTTCACTCTGTGCTCACTATGCTGTGCTCACTATGCGGCGTTCACTCTGTAGCACTCACTATGCAGCGTTCACTCTGTGGTGTTCACTCTGCGCTCACTCTGTAGCACTCACTTTGCAGCGTTCACTCTGCGGCGCTCACTCTGTAGCACTCACTTTGCAGCGTTCACTCTGCGGCGTTCACTCTGTGTGCACTCTGTAGCACTCACTATGCAGCTTTCACTATGTGGCGTTCACTCTGTGCTCACTATGCTGTGCTCACTATGCGGCGTTCACTCTGTGTGCACTCTGTAGCACTCACTATGCAGCATTCACTCTGTGCTCACTATGCGGCGTTCACGCTGTGCTCACTATGCGGCGTTCACTATGCGGTGTTCACTCTGTGCTCACTCTGCGGCGTTCACTCTGTGTGCACTCTGTAGCACTCACTATGCTGTGCTCACTATGCGGCGTTCACTCTGTGCTCACTATGCTGTGCTCACTATGCGGCGTTCACTATGTGGCGTTCACTCTGTGTGCACACTGTAGCACTCACTATGCAGCGTTCACTCTGTGGCATTCACTCTGTGGTGTTCACTCTGTGCTCGCTGTGCTGTGCTCACTCTGTAGCACTCACTATGCTGCGTTCACTCTGTGCTCACTGTTCGGCGTTCACTCTGTGTTCACTCTGTGCTCATTCTGCGCCGTTCACTCTGTGCTCATTCTGCTGCGCTGACTCTGTGGCGCGCACTCTGCTGCACTCACTCTGTGCTCACTCAGCTGCGCTCACTCTGCGGCGTTCACTCTGTGCTCACTCTGTGCTCATTCTGCGCCGTTCACTCTGTGCTCATTCTGCTGTGCTGACTCTGTGGCGCGCACTCTGCTGCACTCACTCTGTGGTGTTCACTCTGTGCTCACTATGCTGTGCTCACTATGCGGCGTTCACTATGTGGCGTTCACTCTGTGTGCACACTGTAGCACTCACTATGCAGCGTTCACTCTGTGGCATTCACTCTGCGCTCACTCTGTAGCACTCACTCTGCGGCGTTCACTCTGTGCTCACTCTGTGGTGTTCACTCTGTGCTCACTGTGCTGTGCTCACTCTGTAGCACTCACTCTTCGGCGTTCACTCTGTGTTCACTCTGCGCTCACTCTGCGGTGTTCACTCTGCGCTCACTCTGCGGTGTTCACTCTGTGCTCATTCTGCGCCGTTCACTCTGTGCTCATTCTGCTGCGCTGACTCTGTGGCGCGCACTCTGCTGCACTCACTCTGTGGTGTTCACTCTGTGCTCACTCTGCTGCGCTCAATCTGCGGCGTTCACTCTGTGCTCACTTTGCTGCACTCACTCTGTGCTCACTCTGCTGCGCTCACTCTGTGGCGTTCACTCTGTGCTCCCTCTGCGGTGCTCACTCTATGCTCATTCTGCGCCGTTCACTCTGTGCTCATTCTGCTGTACTGACTCTGGGGTGCGCACTCTGCTGCACTCACTCTGCAGTGTTCACTCTGTGCTCACTCTGCGACATTCACTCTATGCTCACTCTGCTGCGCTCAATCTGCGGCGTTCACTCTGTGCTCACTTTGCTGCACTCACTCTGCTCTCACTCTGCTGTGCTCACCCTGCGGCGTTCACTCTGTGCTCACTCTGCTGCCACACATGAAAAGCTGAAATGATGCAGACTCACAGCAAGTGAAAACATTTGGGGTATATGACAAGATAATTGACCTCTGTTCTTTTCTTTAGCAAATGTTTTCTTTGAATCTCAAGCATTGTTTTTCCATCAGAAACAAAGATGAGCTATGTGTCAGGCTACTTGGGAAATGTTTAATTGCCTTACAAGCAAATGGAAAAAACCAGGGGAATCTCTCAGTGAGATAAATACTGTAGACACAGAAATACTAACCCACCCCTCTAGGACTGAGCCAGCTGTACCTCAACACTGCTGACTCCAACCAGCCTCGAGTATAGGGCTGGAGGGCCCAGCCTTAAGTATTGAGCTGGCGGGCCCAGCCTTGAGTATAGGGCTGGAGGGCCCAGCCTTGAGTATAGAGCTGGAGGGCCCAGCCTTGAGTATAGAGCTGGAGGGCCCAGGCTTGATTATAGAGCTGGAGGGCCCAGCCTTGAGTATAGGGCTGGAGGGCCCAGCCTTGAGTATAGGGCTGGAGGGCCCAGCCTTGATTATAGAGCTGGAGGGCCCAGCCTTGAGTATAGAGCTGGAGGGCCCAGCCTTGATTATAGAGCTGGAGGGCCCAGCCTTGAGTATAGGGCTGGAGGGCCCAGCCTTGATTATAGAGCTGGAGGGCCCAGCCTTGAGTATAGAGCTGGAGGGCCCAGCCTTGATTATAGAGCTGGAGGGCCCAGCCTTGAGTATAGGGCTGGAGGGCCCAGCCTTGAGTATAGAGCTGGAGGGCCCAGCCCTCGTTGTGGTAAGTGCCTTTACTGAAACAGATACTGGGTGAATTCCTGAAGAACCAAAGAAAGGAGAATGTGATCGGTTATCCTTCATTTTCTTAAAATGTTTTAATCTGTTTGACTCATTCCTGTGATGGATTAAAGAGTGACAGAGTGAAAGCTGTTGCAGTTTTTGTCTTAAGGCAGGGAAACTCTGGAGCTCTGATGTGTTACTGCATCCAGCTTTCATGATTTAGCTCAGAACCTCATCCAAAACCCCCAGTCATTCATCTGAGCTCCAAGTGACAGAGACTGACACACACCCACACACACGCATGCACATATAATATCAACACACACACACACACACACACACACACACAATATCAGTCATTTAGTTTTATGCTCATGGTTTTTCAGGAAGCTTCAGCCCTACGGCGAAATGTGTCTAAACCATCTGCTCTGTCAGAAGAAACATCCTGGCATTCCTCAGGCCTGGACCTGCTCCCAGTTAGCTCCATATTTACTGTGCTTCAGGTGCACAGCAAGGTGAGTCTACCTGCTCTCTGCTCCATATTTACTGTGCTTCAGGTGCACAGCAAGGTGAGTCTACCTGCTCACTACTCCATATTTAGCACTCAGCCCTGAGCAGTGATTTCCACAAACACAGCAGATTAATGGTATTTACTCACTGTCATCAGCCAGGTATATTTTTACCTTACTCACCTGAGCACAGACTCCCACAGCCAATGAGCATTGAGTGAAAGTGATGTCATTTAAGAAACACTGCTGATTTAGTATACCTGCAGCTTCAATCTGCCAATCAGAGTGAGAGTACCTGCAGAATCTGCCAATTAATTTGGGTGTTGAAAGACCTGCAAGTACCTTTACATGTGTGAGCATTGTGTGGCCGGTGAACTTGGCCAGGGATCTATAAAAACGTGAATGAACTCTATATATATGCATATGGTACACATGTCCTTATGATTCTATACCAAAGAATTGCTACTTATGGAGCGATCATGGCTAAGAAACAGCAATCTGTCTCAGTCTAATCAGTGCAGAAACAAGCCTCTTAAAACCAGTTCGTACTGGAAAAACTTTGCCCCCACACAAGCCAGTCGCAGAGCAGCCAGTTTCTGGTGTTAGCATTACCATTGTCTGCTCAAAGCAGGTGGCCAGTTATTTATCCTAACTTTAGCATTATGTGCCCACAGGACAAGGTGTTTGTATTATTAATATTAGCATTATCTGCCCAAAGGACAATGGTTTCCAGCGTTAGCATAAGCATTATATGCCCAAAGGACAGCGAATGTCTGGTGTTAGCATTATCATTGCATGCCCACAGGCCAGAGGATTTCTATTGTTAACATTTGAATTATATGCCCAAATGACAGTGTATGTCAGGTGTTAGCATTAGCGTTATTTTCTCACTGAATTGATTGGCTGTTTCACTGCCCTACATCTTGACATACTGGCTCTGTCCATAAACCCTGCTTAACCCAGAACTATGATAAGCACTGACAATAACCATGGAAGCCATTAACAGAGCATAACCCTGAGTTTGGGGGAGTTCAAACCAACAGTGCAACTTCCTAAAATCATAGAAACTTAAAAAAAAACCATCAAAAACACACATTCTGAAGGCAAGTTGTAGGATGATTTTGTCTCTGAGCAGAGGTGTAGGATGGTCTTGTCTCTGAGTTTCCAAACTGACTTGTGTGCATCAAGATTCTAGTCAGCCCTTTAGTCTGTGTTGTTTTTGTTTGGTGGGAGCATGTTTGGCTGCATAATGGCATGGTTTTCAGTTCTTTGGCACGAAGATTAAATCTCGCTGGATTGTGATTTTGAAATCAGGTGACCCTGTTGTGAACCTGCCATTGTCAGGCCCCAGCTGGAACCTGTCCTGCTACTGCTTCATTGTGCTTTATAGCACCAGAGCTTCACTGGGCTTCATAGCACTACTGCTTCATTGTGCTTCATAGCACCAGAGTTTCACTGGGCTTCATAGCACTACTGCTTCATTGTGCTCCATAGCACCAGAGTTTCACTGGGCTTCATAGCACTACTGCTTCATTGTGCTTCATAGCACCAGAGCTTCACTGGGCTTCATAGCACTACTGCTTCATTGTGCTTCATAGCACCGGAGTTTCACTGGGCTTCATAGCACTACTGCTTCATTGTGCTTCATAGCACCAGAGTTTCACTGTTCTTCATAGCACTACTGCTTCATTGTGCTTCATAGCACCAGAGTTTCACTGGGCTTCATAACACTACTGCTTCATTGTGCTCCATAGCACCAGAGTTTCACTGGGCTTCATGGCACTACTGCTTCATTGTGCTTCATAGCACCAGAGTTTCACTGGGCTTCATAGCACTACTGCTTCATTGTGCTCCATAGCACCAGTGCTTCATTGGACTTCATAGTGCTGGCTTGAGCCCGGACTTCTTTAATGTACATAGTGCAGAAACACTGACCTACTGTCTGCTTCAAAACATAACAGAAAAGGCAAAAGAAGTGAGCTTAAGAAGACATTAATCCTGCATGAATACAGGCCCATGTAAAAATAGGTTATGCTTTGTGGCTCTTTCAGAATGTTAAAACTACCCATGCGAATTTCATTAGTCACCAGCTAAGCCTAATAAAATAGTAATGCAGGCGCCCAAGCTGGTCCTCACAGACACACTGCAGTCACCACATTCAGACTGGTGGACTATATCACGACACATTACCTCCACAGACGGCAGATATGTGCTGCTCAGTGCGGGATACCTGGGATACCTGGGATACCTGAGCATGTGGCCACTTTGGGATGATTAGCATGCCTCTGTAGGAGATACAGCATCTCAATGTTGGCTTCGGGTGTTTCTGCTTAGTGAGAGCAGGGGAGGGTGAAGGGAGGCATGAATGAGAACATTGGGGAGCAGATGTTGCAGCAGCCTGAAGAGGTCTTAAACCCCCCCCCTCCCCCGGGGGTTTGTAAATACCCCATCCAACTGCTGGCCATACCACTCAGATATCCTGGAGATGGGAAGAATTGAAGAGACATTCATCTCGTTCTCTCTTGTTCCTTTCCTCCTCGTTTCTCACTCTCTTGTGTTCTTTCTGGCATGGGAGCATTTTTGCACAAAGACACAGGAGTCCTGCAGGGAGGAGCTGAGCTCATGGGGGCCAGGCAGTGAGAGGATGGGTGCAGCTCAGGGAGGGACAAGCAGTCAGATGACCTCCTGTTCCACATGCATGTGCTCAAATCAGACCTCTTCACAGAAAAGACAAGATGAGACAAATGACTGGGCATTCCACATGGGGGTTAAGATAGGAAGAGAAACTGTTGATTGTGTGGGCATTAAGAGGTGACCTACGCATAGCAGGTGGATCATCCTGTGATGCCATCAAAAGATCTAAGGGTGACCTTCCCAGCCCTGGTGCTGGAGAGACACAGGGTCTGCTGGGGTCCCCAGCCCTGGTGCTGGAGAGACGCAGGGTCTGCTGGGGTCCCCAGCCCTGGTCTGGAGAGACACAGGGTCTGCTGGGGTCCCCAGCCCTGGTGCTGGAGAGACACAGGGTCTGCTGGGATCCCCAGCCCTGGTGCTGGAGAGACACAGGGTCTGCTGGGGTCCCCAGCCCTGGTGCTGGAGAGACACAGGGTCTGCTGGGATCCCCAGCCCTGGTGCTGGAGAGACACAGGGTCTGCTGGGGTCCCCAGCCCTGGTGCTGGAGAGACACAGGGTCTGCTGGGGTCCCCAGCCCTGGTGCTGGAGAGGCACAGGGACTGCTGGGGTCCCCAGCCCTGGTGCTGGAGAGACACAGGGTCTGCTGGTTTTCAATAACTAAGCCAACACCTGCTTAGTTTCAGCAGTGTGCCAGTAGAAAGGGTTTGACCATCTACACTGCCATCCTAAGAAACAAGTGAAGGAAACTGACAAATGAATCAAATCAAAGATAAATCGAAGTCATCCGCCTAGCTTCGGTGAAAGGTGCTGAAGCTTATTCAGTCTCCTGTGCCTTCACATTTGCAAAGGATTTGCACAGACACCCACTGGCCCTTTCACAGATTTTATACATTTGACATTTTTTCCACCCCTCTGTTCCTTGTAAAGTCCAATTAGAACATGCCTCTTCTGAGGATTTATCACCATTTTTTGTTGCCAAGATGTAAATAATGGAACTTGTGATGAGTTAGTTTCCTTCAGCTTGTAACAACACTGAGCTGTTTTGGACCACACCAAATGAAACTCAAGCCTATGCTCTGATGTCACTCAGATTGTCAGAAATCTGGGCTGGGGTCCATGCTCAGTACAAAGCCTGTTGAGAAATCCTCTGAGCTGCTGTGGTTTGGCTCTCTTGTGGTTAACAGGTGCCACACAGTTCCCTGGGTGAGTCCATGGTGTTTCAGCACAGTGAAGGAGGCCCAGCTTCAGCAGAGACGCTGCTTAACCCCCCAGCTTCAGCAGCTCTGCGGGTGGAGAGACTGGAGGGAAGACATATGGAGCCCATCCCCATACACCTATAGCAAACATTAACACTAATCTCATAACCTTCTGAACTAGCCATCTCCATAGCACACCTGTCAAGCACATCACAGATGTTTCATACAAAAAAATTGTGTCTATGTCCCTGGAGTGAGCAAACACACATGCAAAAGAGTGCAACCTTTGGAGGCTAAAATTTTGTAAATTGGTATGTCAAATATGGGTCAAAGTCAAAACAACGCACAATGCTGTAACCCTCCCCGGGGAATTTTTGTGACAAGGATGTTTGCCAGTGGAGGCAGCAGAAGATCTGCATTTGCAGACGGTTGAGTGGCTGAAGGATAACATGTAGCATTGGCTGCGTAATGGGACTGATCCTGCTGTAGCACCATGCTGGCGCACACACGTGCCACAACACGCATCTCCAAAAACCTCACTCTGTCAGAAGGTCCTTTTATTTTGGCTGCCACATTTACAACCAAAACACTGATGGGAAACCCAAGCCAGGTCATTTGCATGTTGGGAAGCATAGAGGCCATGTTGCACACACAGCCTGAGGTGAGCCATATTTGACAGGCTTTAGAGCTGTACACAGGCAGCATTTAGCAAACCCCAAGCCAAAGTAATTTCTCTTAAATTATTTCCTGCACCACAAACACCTCACAGATGGACAACTTAGACACTGTGGCCCTCCAGGACTGGAGTTAAACCTGCAGACACTGCGGCCCTCCAGGACTGGAGTTAAACCTGCAGACACTGTGGCCCTCCAGGACTGGAGTTAAACCTGCAGACACTGTGGCCCTCCAGGACTGGAGTTAAATCTGCAGACACTGCGGCCCTCCAGGACTGGAGTTAAATCTGCAGACACTGCGGCCCTCCAGGACTGGAGTTGGAGGTAAATATGGGGGAGAGGAGCTCTAGATGAGTGAAGCAGCACACGTGCAGTGAACAGATCTAGCTGGGGCACGCAGCAGGATGCTGGGTTGGTCTGTGGGACTGACAGCTCCTCACTGAGCCAGATTTATAGAGCTGCCTTATGAGTGCAATCAAGGCTCTGAGCGTGCATTTTCAACACTGCTACTCCTCTGTCTGGGCCTGTCAAATATGCCTCACCGCAGGCTGTGTGTGGAAGATCAGAGAGAGCGCATGCGTGAGCGTGTGTGTGAGGTTATGAGCATGTGTGTGCTTGTGTTAGAGAAAGAGTGAGCAGGGAGATGTGTCTATATTTGCGTATTACAAAACTATAAGACCATACAGGCAAGCTACAATCAGTAATTATCCAGTGTGAAAGTAATGTATCACTTAAAAACCAAAACTCTGCTCAACATGCTGAAGAGGCCCAGATCAGGGATTTCAAATACCATGAATTTCATAAACACCATGGCATCCTGGAATTCTGGGGTTTGAGGTTCACACAGACAGCTGGGAGTTCTGGGGATTGAAGTTCACACGGACAGCTGGGGATTCTGGGGATTGAAGTTCACACGGACAGCCGGGAGTTCTGGGGATTGAAGTTCACACGGACAGCCAGGAGTTCCGGGGATTGAAGTTCACACAGACAGCTGGGAGTTCTGGGGATTGAAGTTCACACAGACAGCTGGGAGTTCTGGGGATTGAAGTTCACACAGACAGCTGGGAGTTCTGGGGATTGAAGTTCACACAGACAGCTGGGAGTTCTGGGGATTGAAGTTCACACAGACAGGGGTAGTTGATGTGCAGGGTCAGACACAGCAGTGGTGTCCTGAAAGGCAGGTGTGCCCTCACACTGAGCTTCATCCTGCAAAGGCACGGGATTCTGGGGCTTTTTAACGTCTTTAGAGTTCCAGGGGATTTTGTGGGGTCTGAATTAGTGCTCTTGAGGCAAGGTGGGGTGTGCAGTCTAAAAATGATTTAGCAAATTACTGTGTATCTATGAATCAAATTATTGTGCTTTGATATTTGAGCTTCACATGAACATATGACAGAAAAAGTGACTAAATAACAAGAACATCTTTGGTGAATCTGAATATCAGGGAACTCTGCAATGCTGTACTGTAGAGGCAATAATTGCTGTGCCGATTTCAGCATGTAAGGTTCCACTGCCCTCCTCTGGTTACACACGCTCATGGCAGCCTTCCCACCTGCTTGCCCCCTCCCCCCTACTAACAGCCTGTTTCCTTCTGACTTTATAAATTAGGATAACTGCAAAATTTTACTTTCGTAATTACTGGAAAAACTCCCTCAGCCCCCTTTGTCCCTGATCAAAATCTGTCCCATTCGTTAGGAAATTGTTGGTGAAATAAGAACGCTTGGCTGAAAGCAACTTCTATTCATGCCTTGGTGCATGCTGATTTCTGAGTCCTGTCATTCAAGACCCTCCAGAGCCAAACACCCTCCAGTCAGTCACACAGATTACAGCCAAACACCCTCCAGTCAGTCACACAGATTACAGCCAAACACCCTCCAGTCAGTCCCACAGATTACAGCCAAACACCCTCCAGTCAGCCACACAGATTACAGCCAAACACCCTCCAGTCAGTCACACAGATTACAGCCAAACACCCTCCAGTCAGTCACACAGATTACAGCCAAACACCCTCCAGTCAGTCACACAGATTACAGCCAAACACCCTCCAGTCAGTCACACAGATTACAGCCAAACACCCTCCAGTCAGTCACACAGATTACAGCCAAACACCCTCCAGTCAATCCCACAGATTACAGCCAAACACCCTCCAGTCAGCCACACAGATTACAGCCAAACACCCTCCAGTCAGTCACACAGATTACAGCCAAACACCCTCCAGTCAGTCACACAGATTACAGCCAAACACCCTCCAGTCAGCCACACAGATTACAGCCAAACACCCTCCAGTCAGTCACATAGATTACAGCCAAACACCCTCCAGTCAATCACACAGATTACAGCCAAACACCCTCCAGTCAGTCACACAGATTACAGCCAAACACCCTCCAGTCAGTCACACAGATTACAGCCAAACACCCTCCAGTCAGTCACACAGATTACAGCCAAACACCCGCCGGACAGTCACACAGATTAAGGCTGAAATGGCCACCATTACAAGTACACACTTTCTGTTCAAAACACCAACACAATTCCTACAGCTGGGACATATTAATCTTTATTCCAATTAAAAATACAAACAATAAACCTTTTAAACATTGTTTTCTTTCAGTTTTCAAAACTACCCGTAAATTATTAAAAAAGCTACAATTCCAAACTGTGCACAAACAAAATAGAGCATTTTATTCCAGAATTTCAAAATCCAAATGCCTACTTTCATGAATCATATTCTCATTAATAATAACAATAAAGCAGGGTTTACATATTTGAACCCGTTTTTGAAGGGAAAGATGAAATATTTACAAAAATATGTTTTAAAAAAAAAAAAAAAAAAGTCTGGTAGTTGTTATAAAACAGATCAGTGGGCTTGAGTGATAAAACTGAGTGCAGCATTACGGCATCACTCAGCGCACCTGCCTATCCTACAAACACATCAGAGACGATGACAACAACTACATTAATGTGATGCAAAGAAATAAGATGTATGTTTGAAATTTACCAGCCTTTCTATGATCATTTTAAGAGATACAGGAGAAACAGCATTGTTCTGTGTCACACACCCTCAGCCTCTGTGTCAGGCTGAGTGTGCCCTATAACAGTGTGCCCTGTGTGAGAGTGTGTGTGCACTGCGTCAGGCTGAGTGTGCCCTATAACAGTGTGCCCTATGAGAGAGTGTGTGTGCACTGCATCACTTTCCTTTGAATTTGCTTTTGACTAGGGGGGTCAGGGGTGCGGGCAGAGTGGAATGCTTTCCTCCTGCCGACACCTGGCTCCGCCCCTCTCTACAGGGGCAGTAGGCTGAGGCTCCGCCCCTCTCTACAGGGGCAGTAGGCTGAGGCTCCGCCCCTCTCTACAGGGGCAGTAGGAGGAGGCTCCGCCCCTCTCTACAGGGGCAGTAGGAGGAGGCTCCGCCCCTCTCTACAGGGGCAGTAGGCTGAGGCTCCGCCCCTCTCTACAGGGGCAGTAGGAGGAGGCTCCGCCCCTCTCTACAGGGGCAGTAGGAGGAGGCTCTGCCCCTCTCTACAGGGGCAGCAGCTTTTGGGACACAGAAAGGCCTGATCAACATACCCAGCTACTTCTAAAGGAGTACTGAAGTTTATAAAACACAAAACAAACAGACCGCAATAAAATAATGAAAAAAACTGATTTAAACAGCTACATTGGGGCTGACAGTGATGTCACTCACACAGTTAAGTCATTGTCTGTTCTGTGCGTGTGCAAACGGGAAGTTCTGATTGATGAGAAATCTGTGTGGCTTCCCACCTTGAGGAAAAAAATAAAACAATCACCAAGTTTAAACTAAACCCCCAAAATACTAAATTATATGGTATTCAAAAACGCATCACATGAAATATAAAACAGCAAAAAACTAAATTAAACTAAAAGCAAAATGATACAAATTAAAATCAGTGTATTGTATGATCAATATATTGGTACCCTGTGAAAGCTCACCAGTATATTTTCAATTGTAAACCTGGAGGTGAATCTGCATGTGAATGGATCAAGAAGCTGTTTTGGCCAGAGCATTTAAACCAGGGTTCAGTTACAGGACGTCATCCATGACAGCTCTGATTTCAGCTCTGATTTAAAACTAATATATATGACAGTATGTATTACTATATCTGTAATGTTTATGTGACTGTGCTTATAACCAGATCAAACATAAGTACATCTGAAATACGAGAGCAATATATTCCATTAGAAAATTGCTGTACAGCCACACTCAGTCAGTAGTGATTAAAGAGTGAGATCTGGTGATATAAAATTCAACTCATGTCCCGTTTCTCTCATTTCTACATGGTGACATCACAGGCTGGTCTGTGCACCATCACTGCTGCAGACCCTATCAGTGTGTGTCTTCCCAACACCCAACTCAATCTTCATTCTGCTTTCATTTTCCCTCAAATGCTGATGCAGTTCATATGCGTTATTACAAGGGGCAAAACTTCCTTGGAAAGCGTGTGATCTGTGGGTGGCCATGTGGGTACGTTCAAACACAAGCGCTAGGCTGAAAGGCCTCCTCTCCATTATGGGGCGGAGGTCTGTTTTTCTGCGGTGCTGTAGGAGGCGGAACGCAGTGCTCAGGGGTTCCGCTCCAAACTGCACTTTTGTTGCACATTCTCAGGACCTCACAAAATGAAGCACATGTTATTGTGACTGAACTTGCTGAAATGCTAACATTTTAATTTGAAGTACAAAACGTATTTAATAAAAAGCAGAGTTTTCAAGCATCTATAAGTTATAATATGCATGTATCTAAGGCTGCAGGTTTAATTGTTTTGAAATGGAGATGCTACAATTACACGGAATTAAACAGCTACTTCCAACACTTCCACAGAGAAAGGTCTCAGACCCTGAGTCACTTTCTGGCCATGATTGTCTCTCTTGCAATGCTTACAACTGTTTCTTTTCAGAGTTGAAATTAGAAGAGGAGTAGAGAAGGAAAGTGAAAATGACAGTAATGAAAAAGCAGATGAAGCAAACGGCTTAGACAGACTATAAGGCCGAGGAACTGGCACAAACTTATCACCTAAAATAAGACAGCCAACAAGCACCCGGGCCAGCTAACCTGACTGCTTAAATCCACAATTGTTTGAACAGAAAGACTAAGAATAAAACTTAACAGCTTCAAAGACAGATGTGGAGGGTATCCCTGTTATGGTTTCATCCCTGAGGAACAGGTGAGGGGACAGAGCAGCCCACCTGGAGCGGGGCATCTCACAGAGCTGTTTGCTCCACATGCTGCACGCTCAGTACAGACCATTACTGACGTCTGACCGGACCCTCCACCCCAACGCAGGAGCTCAGGCTGTGCTGGACCCTCTGCGCTTTCTGGATCCGCAGCTGCAGGGAGAGGACTGCTTGCTCTGGGAAGTGACCCAGCACGCAGCGACCCAGCACGCAGCCCCTGATCGGTGTTGAATCTGAGCTCTGTGGAGAAGCCCCGCGAGGCTCTGAGCTCCGTGGCGGACATTTGCATATGATCAGGCTGACACGTACCCTGATTCAGAGAGCAGTACAAAACTACAACACCCAGAAACCACCACAACAGGAACAAGAGAAAAAGTGAACAGTATCAGGTATAAAATCAGGGAGGGGATTTTGGGAGGAGAAAGGGAGAGGGCTGGACTGGGTCTAGCTATTCTCCTCACCCCCATCCACCTCAATGTCCTGCCCGTCATCCTCGTCCACCTCAATGTCCTGCCCTTCATCGTCCTCCTCTTCCTCCGGCTGTGTTGTCGGTTCCAGGCTTCTGGGCGCTTCCGTGTCCACCTCTTCCACATCCAGCTCCTCCTCTTCCTCCTTCTCCTGGCTAACACCATCTTCATCACCGCTCTCTCCATCCTCTTCCTCCTCAGAACCTGAGGACCCACATGATACACAGAACAGAACCTTCATCTGCAAATTGGCCAAACTCACTGTGCTGTGCGCGTCTGTGTAAGTGAGAGTATGTGTGCGAGTGTCTGTCTGTGTGTGTAAGTGTGTGAGTGTAAGTGCGTTAGTGAGTGTACGTGTGGGTGTGCAAGCGTATGCGTGTGAGTGTGTGTGTTAAGTGTGTGCGTGTGAGTTAGTGTGTGCGTGTGAGTGTGCGTGTGTAAGTGTGTGAGTGTGCGTGTGTAAGTGTGAGTGTGTGCATGTGTGCGTGTGTAAGTGTGCGCGTGTGTAAGTGTGTGAATGTAAGTGTGAGTTTGTGCGTGTGTAAGTGTGTGAGTGTAAGTGTGAGTGTGTGTAAGTGTGTGAGTGTAAGTGTGTGCGTGTGTAAGTGTGTGAATGTAAGTGTGAGTGTGTGCGTGTGTAAGTGTGTGAGTGTAAGTGTGAGTGTGTGTAAGTGTGTGAGTGTAAGTGTGTGCGTGTGTAAGTGTGTGAATGTAAGTGTGAGTGTGTGCGTGTGTAAGTGTAAGTGTGAGTGTGTGCGAGTGTGCGTGTGAGTGTGTGCGTGTGTAAGTGTGTGAGTGTAAGTGTAAGTGTGTGAGTGTTCACTTCCAGATTTCAGGATCCAGACTCACCATCTATAAGCACCTCTTCATCTTCCTCTTCGGAACTTCTTCCTGAAAAAAAGTTTTTTTTTTTTTTAAACACATTTGTCACATGGTATTGTGTATACACATATGGAATTATACATGTAAATATTGAAGTCTGCATACTTCTGAGTCATTTGGCTGCCTGAAATCCGATTGGCTTTCTCAGGTTTTAGGCAGCAGTTTAAATGTTGTCCTCACCTGTGTCTCGCTCAGCCTCACTGTGGCAAATGCGGGGCCTCCTCTCCTCCTCCTCATCATCATCATCATCATCGTCGTCGTCATCAGAGTCAGAGATCACTACACACTCACTACTGTTGCTGTTGTGGGCCATCCTGGGTGTGCTGTTTTAGAGAAAAATATGAAAATGAACCGCGTTACAGCCTACAGCTCAACTACTAACTACAGCTGCCAACTAGAGCTCTAGCTCTGTTACAGGTGCACTTTTCAGGAGGCAGGTAAACAGCAGGGGCCTACCTGCCATTGAGCCGCGGCTCCCACAGGGGGGTCAGGTAGTACCTGAGCGGATTCCTGTATAGATCATTCTTCAGAATCTGCCACCAAACACAAAGAATCCGTCTTATTCTTTTGGACCAATCAGTGTTCATGGATCTGACACAAAGCAGCTCAGCTCACACTGCAGAGTCACATTACATCAGTGTACCTCAGCTATCTGGTCTCTCTCCGGGCTGCTGTGGTCACTGAACCAGGTGAAGAAGCTCTGGTAGGGGTGGAACGTGTTTGGACCCTTGACCAGCCGGCCACGGGCGGTCAGGTTCTGGCCTCGGTGCCAGAGGATGGGGTTGGAAAAGGACAGAGCCGAGCCTGGAGGCAGAAACAGCCCATAACCCAGTGCACACACACACACACGCACACGCACACGCACACGCACACGCAGCACAGTTTTTCTATTGCTTCACGCTTCCTCTTTCTGCTGTGTGATGTAATAGACCACACAACCGTTTCCCCAGAAACACATTCGGGCCCTGCCTAACTGCTTACTCACCTTGCCAAAAACCAGAATACATTAACACTGCAGTTTCACTGTGCTAACAATCCTATTTAATGTAATTTGACCACCTGACCAGCTTGCTCACTACGTACATATGAATAGGTAGTTGTGAAGTCCTGGTATGCCCAGCTGGCTGATCAGGGTGATCTGGACCAGCCCATAATAAGATGCTGATTTTAAGGTGAACATAAACAAGCAGCAGCAGAACCTGTGACTGTGCAGAAGCCAGGCTGCAACTCACCCCCCACAGCTAGATGGCGCTCTTTGACAATGACACTGTTCTGGAAGTAGGGGTTCCGTCTGAAATGGAACCCAATCTTGTATCCCAGTCCACTGTTCTCGATCTGCAGAGAAATTCACAAAAACAGCAATCTGAGCCAAAAGCGCTGAGAGGAATGTGACTCATGCCTGATCATACGGACAGACACTCATTCACCCTCTAAGTAAAACGTGTATTTCTAGGACACTGGTGGTAACTGCAATTCTGGGTGGTCAAACTGCAACAGTCCTGTATGTTTGTACACACGTCATTCGTTTTCATGGAGGATTCTTAGCAGTAGCCATTATGCTGTAAACAGAGTGTACTCCCTTTGCAAAGCTTACTGTCACACTAAACGCTGTTCTGAGTGACATCACCCCATCTAATGGTGAGATCCCTAGTGCTGCCATGACGAGTGGCTCTACCTCCAGGTTGGTCATGTAGCTGAGAGCATCTTCGTCATTCTCGTCGATGTGGGAGGAGAGCTGGGGGTGATTCAGGAGCTGAGAAGCAGAGTCAGGAAATAAACTCATAATCTCAGCCCCTCCCACTTACTGAGAAAGAGCGCCCTCTGTCTGTCAGACACCTGAACCACAGAGAGAGCGCCCTCTGTCTGTCAGACACCTGAACCACAGAGAGAGCGCCCTCTGTCTGTCAGACACCTGAACCAAGGAGAGAGCGCCCTCCGTCTGTCAGACACCTGAACCACAGAGAGAGCGCCCTCTGTCTGTTAGACACCTGAACCACAGAGAGAGCGCCCTCTGTCTGTCAGACACCTGAACCAAGGAAACAGCGCCCTCTGTCTGTCAGACACCTGAACCACAGAGAGAGCGCCCTCTGTCTGTCAGACACCTGAACCAAGGAGAGAGCACCCTCTGTCTGTCAGACACCTGAACAAAGGAAACAGCGCCCTGTCTATCAGACACCTGAACCACAGAGATAGCGCCCTCTGTCTGTCAGACACCTGAACCAAGGAGAGAGCGCCCTCTGTCTGTCAGACACCTGAACCACAGAGAGTGCCCTCTGTCTGTCAGACACCTGAACCACAGAGAGAGCATCCTCTGTCTGTCAGACACCTGAACCACAGAGAGAGTGCCCTCTGTCTGTCAGACACCTGAACCACAGAGAGAGCGCCCTCTGTCTGTCAGACACCTGAACCGAGGAGAGAGCGCCCTCTGTCTGTCAGACACCTGAACCACAGAGAGAGCGCCCTCTGTCTGTCAGACACCTGAACCACAGAGAGAGCGCCCTCTGTCTGCCACAAGGACTGTGGCTCATTACAGAAAGGTGTAAATACATGACTGAGATGGAGCTGAACACCTTACATGAAAGTGTTTGAGTGTGAGTGTGAGTGTGAATGCGTGTTTGTTATTTCATGTATCTTTGCATGGAGGAATTTTTCCATATATAACTCCAGTAAATGTAGATTTGGGTTTTGACACAGAAGTGGAGCCAAAGGCATACTGTACAAGAGTGCTTCCTTTCTGCAACACTCACAGTCTGAGCATACATGGGGTGGAGCAGACAGCTGATGTTTGCCTATGCACACTGAATCAGCTCCACAGACACAGATACTTACATGTATGCTGGGCAGTCTTTAAGATACAAAAGGCTAAATTACAAACAAAATAACACAAACAAATATCAAAATTGGAGACTGTATTCAAACTCTTCTCACAGTAGAGTTTTGATCTAGGATCAGTGTTTCCCTGTCCATATCACAAATGGATCCATTATAAGCTAACAGGTAAACCAGATGCTTAATCTGTGAAGCACTGCTCCTTGCTTCAACCTAAACCATGAATATTACTGCAGTAATAGGGGGTTAGGTGTAGAGGGCTGGGGTTTGGGGTGCGCTTTGCTAGTTTCAGAAGGATACAGCAGTGACCCAGAACCCTGGAATATCTCTGATGACAGCGCTGCGCTGCTCCAGGTGCGGGCGGCGCTGCTGGGTTAGCCTGAGCTCAAGGCGCTGGTGCTGCCGCACACCTCTCCTCTCCAGAGTCTCCAACTGCATCTGCAGCCTGGCCAGCTGCGCCACCGCCTGCCGCGTCTCCGGTGCCATTTTCACCGACACGATGGCACACTCACTGTCCTCCACTGCCCCGTCCTCAGAGCCCGAGGAGAAATCTGCACTGGAGGAAGAGGACAACAAGGAGTCATCTTCCTCTTCATCCTCTTCCTCAGAGTACCGAGTCTTGGCCGACCTCTCTCTGTCAACAGGGTCCAGCACAGCGCCCCCTTCTGGAAGTGAGGTAGAGCTGTCTGCCGCGGCTGCCCGAGTTTTCGGACTCTTTCCGGGCTTAGGGCTGTCCATCAAATCGCCCTGTTTTGACGAATCCCGTTTGCCGGGCCTCTTCCCGTTTCTCTTACCTTCACCCTGGCTACTAGAGCGGGGCCTGCCTTTCGCCTCATCGTCGCCATCCCCTCTTGTGAGGCTCGCAAGCGCTTCCGCAGCAGCAATTGCTGCCCAGTCTGATTGCTGCTGCGAGACAGTAGATCCAGGGCCTTTCAGAACCACGCTGCCGCGTCCCAATGTATCAGCGACTGCTGCGTCCATCGGCTGATTGCTTTCCCAAACGCCCACGGCTGCGACCGGCCCTGCAGTCCCGCTAATGGATGTCGGACGCGTATCAGTCGTCTCTGCCGAACTGTTGGTGATATTTATTTTATTTTTCGCGCCTTCATCCTCCCGTTCCTCTTTTTCAGCAGATATTTCCCCCTTTTCATGTTCGCTGTCAGGCTCGGTGTCAATCGGCCCTCCGGACCCTGCAGCTTCTCCGTCTCTGCAGCCACTCAAATCCAGCGCTAATTCCTTATCGTCCTCCCGCACTCGGGCAGCCTTGTCCGGTGTGGAAGGGCAACCCTGCTCCGGGGATGCACGCCGCTTGCAGGGCTTGGACTGCTCCTTGCAGTCCGTGTGTTCGCTCATACTTCTGCTCTGCTAGCCTGTTTCCTCGCAAATATTGTGCTAGTTTATGTATAAAACAAATAAGAGATGCGGCAAGGACATTTAAGAGTAGATCACTGTATGGTTACCATGCGAGCTCGCTCAGGAAACAAATCTTTATATTCCCTTCCGCAGTGTAAATACGTGCGGCCTACCCGTAGAAGCCTCTCCACTCAATGTCTTAAGAATCCAGTTTTATGTGAAATGGTGAAAGTCACATAGCCATTTCCGATCAATTAAAGTTCTTGACTACATTTGACACATTTTATCACAGCTGTAACCAGTTCCCTTACGTTAACCCTTACTATTTCACTCCATGTTGTGTTTACTTGCTGAGAAAGAATACCATTGGCTGTGCTGCACCGCGCCGAAACCTGTCTGCCAATCATGGTTTCGCTTTTTTGCTGTTAATGTAATGGCGTCTGAATGGTCGCACAAACGCACATTCACTACTCAGAAGTGTGATTGGAAAACTGTGTCGAAAGCGAGCCGCTACATTAGCCAATCCATGTACTTGAGATTAAGCGAGTCTGCGTTCTGTCCACCAAAATCAGACACCAAACACTGTAGAAAGACCGCTCTGAGCTGCCAATCAGAGTCGAATCGGTTTATAGCAGCGACCCATCATTTAAAAGAGAAAAGTATAACAACTGTAAACAAAATGTACATTCACGACTCGCACTAGTAATAATAATCGTGAATGTACATGTTAATAATTCAATTCACACCCTCCTTGATGTAGAGACGACTAACATTATTTCCCAATTCTTGTAAGAGCAATAACGCCGAATAGCAGCAACAGGCTAATGTTGCGGTTAATGTGGTAAAACTCATGGCTGGAAAACAAACTACACTGGAAACACGTATCACACTTTTGCACATTTTTACGTAGTCTAAATGATGTACATATCTTGACATTGACAGGGTCCGGTTGTGTAGATATTTCAATTTATGAATTGAATGGCAAACCTGAGTAGGAAAATAAATCAGATCATCGTATTTAGCTATTACAATTTCTCACTCAGCTGACAAAATATGAGTCGTTTTTATCTGTAGCACAAATTGAATACATTGCAATATAAATGTTTTCGTGTACTCATTTGCTTCTGTCAGATTAAAACAAGCAGCATTTCCGCTAGAGGGCGCTGGAGGCCGCTGTTTGGATATCGTGGTTTGTGTACCTGGGTTTCAATGCTGAAGTATGTCTGGATACACCTCTGGAGGAATTACAAATGAGCTAATAAGGAGTAGGGCCACTCTTAGCCTTAAACAGCTCAGATAGTTCATGTAATGCTGTGGGATATTGAACCCTCTTGGAGAAGGAAAGCCCCCAGTTCTCTGAGGGAGGAGGAAATATATTCATCACTGTGCGCAGGAGCTTTTCATAAAGATTCAGTGATGTTTAGATCTGCTGATTGTGGAGTCAAGCTCATTAAACCACTGTTGAACGTGTTTAGCAGAGTGTATGGAGGCATAATCATCTCGGTACAGGCGCCCATCATGAAGGAACAGTGTTTATATCAAAGGGTGCACCTGGTCTTGTAAAATGTCTTCACATTCTTTGTCTGTTATATGACCATGCAGAGCTACCATTGGACTTACTGACTCTCATGAGATGGCTAACTGCACCATTAAAGATCCACCACCATTTGCAACTGTGGGAAACAGATACTGTTGGTTGAGGGCTTTCTTCATGTGTAAACCCAAACAGATGTAGCAAAAAGAATAAAGGGTGTCTCATCAGATGACATCACTTTTCTCTTTTGCTCAGCGGTCCAGGTTTTGTGCCTCTCACCGCAGGGTATGTTTAAGCGTGCATTAGCCTGGCGATTACATCAGCTTGAAATGGTGGCCCTGCCATGAACACCTGCTTTATGAAGCTCAGGGCATGCTGGTTCTGCTGAGACTGAATCACAGAGGTGTTGATTCAGATCTGTACTCATTTTTCAGCTTGTAGTTTTGTGGTGTTTATGAAGTATCCTGGTAAGTGTCTATCTATCACTATTGGTGAGCTTTAACTTGTGACCTCTGCTCCTCTTTTCTGTTCGTTTGCATCTGGAATGTGTCCTTATAATTTGAACCACTGTTAACTGTTCTAAGTCATTCAATCATTTAGCAGTTCTTGTGACCAATGGCCATACAATTTGATTACTGACTATTAGGAATTCAGCCCTCCCACTTTCTGCCAGCAAGGAAAAATACAGAAGAAAGCTGTGATAGACATGATCCCTATTAGACCCATATAAACTGTTTAGATTTCACACTTAACATTTTACTGTGGTTAAAGTTAACACTGAACACACCACTGTGTAACCTGTAAATGAAGGCTTGTGTGGTCCCAGCCCAAAGTTTGGGTGACACTGCACACCTCCATTTGGTGAAAGCTGTCAGAAAATGGCAGCTGTGTTTCTGGACCCTGAGGAGGTTTCTGGAAGAAGAGTGCTTGCTTTATGCATCATTTTGTGCAGTAGAAGCCAGTTTGTGGAAGTGTCCTTCCTGTTTCTGAGATGCTGTAGTTTTCTGTATGCTCTATGGAGGGGAATCAACTGTAACAGGCAGGGAATTCCTGCATTTGACTGTTGTGCTGCATATTCTCTACACAAACACATCGCAAAAAAATCAGATTGTCCTGGCATTCTGTTTATTCATCTTTAAGCGCATCATACATACCTGTCTTTTCTGACATACAAAACTTGTAAACACACATTACATCTTTCTAAGTCCAACTGCTACTGAAGATGAGATTTTCACACAGTTTGTGATGAAAGTTGAACACATAGTGTATGCACAGTCACAGCTCCCATTAAGCTTTACAATGACTGTAATTATCATCTGCACAGTTTAATAACTGCTGTATGTGTGTTTCTGTGCTTATGTAAAACATAAACAGACACTTGTATATGATGCAATATTGCATATACAATATATAAAAGCATATCATATCCCCACCCGCAACTGCAAAACCTCTCCTGAATATTTAGCCTCTGTTATATGATCATTATGCTTTTACTCTGTAACTATAAGGCAAAGCATCTGGAGGGAAAGACTCCAGAAACAGACATAAAGGAAAACATTACAAACAAACAATAACTCCCTGCTATTAATATGCACTTCATATGGCTGGGCCCTTTTGATCTTTCTTGGGTTCTGACCTGTGAATGAATGTTTTTTTTTTTTTGGATGATCATGAAGCATTACCAAAGACTCCATTAGATTATGTGATCTTTCCTCTCTCTGCTTATGAGCTGCAAATATAAATGTATGGATTAAAAAAGCAAATTGAGGGAAACTACATTTTATCCAATTTTAAGGTCCATTATTTCCTGGTTTTATTCACCAGGAAACTCAGATTTCTTAAAATACCCATTGAATTAAATGTATGTCCACACTGTTGTTTCCCACTCTCACTATTAAATTATTGAATTGCAAATGTCCTTCATGAATATGCATAACATTTATCTAATTAAAGTATTTAAATTCTTGGTACATGAATGCTGAAGATTAAAAATACAGAGCTACAGTGTCTGCTGCATTGCCTTGTGTGAGCGATCAGTGAACGCTGTCTGCGCTGTGTGGCTCAGTGGCTTCCTGTCTGCCCAACAGCTCTGATCTCCTGGGGATACAGGAGGGAGTAAGGAGCCAACCACGTCATGTCCTGGTCCCTGAAAGCACAGCACCCCCATCAGCACATCATCATCCTCCTTTAGTGACCGAAAGGCCAGTGCAGTGGCTGGCAGGTTAAATCTATGTTTTCCAGGTGAGTAGTTGACCTTACCTGCTGAATTTCTGTCCCTTCCTCTTCTGGAACTCTGCTTCATCCACTGTCCACACCGCACCCTTCCCCCCTTCCACACGCACAAAGCACTTGTGTAAGCTGAGGTTGTGCCGCACTGCATTCTGGGAAGGGTGAGGAGAGAAAGAAAGGGTTAGGACTGCGCTGTGCTTATAATACCTGCATGGAGACCTGCATGGGACACAGGAGGTCAGCCTTACCTTCCAGGTGGCGGTGTTGTGGCGGAAGTAGAAGAACATTCTGGTGAACCAGTGATAGATCTCACTCAGGGTCAGCTGCTTATCGGGGGACTCCAGGATCGCCTGTGTGGGAAAACCAGGAGCTACAGGCACTCCACACACTAACCAGCAGCTAAAGCCAGAGATATTGCACACACAAACCAGATACTGCATTCACAAACATACCATGCAGCCTAAAATACTCTACATACAAACCAGCAGCGACAGACCCTATACACAAAAAACAGATACTTTAAACACAACTGAAATGGATGTACATGCAGTAGGAGGTGTAAGCTGACATAGCCTTGGAGTAGCCCATGCTGTGCTGGTTTACAATACAACCAAACACTTTCAAGTTTCTGAAAGCATGTTATGAAGTTCAGTTTCAATTGATTTTAACACAATGCAGGGTTGTCTCAATAACATTTGCTTTGTGTTTTAACTTTGCATTAGTCATAAATGGTTTGATTTCTCTTAACAAATGTCCAAACTATCAATATTTCAGGATTTATGTTGATTGAAGCTGTGGGTTTATAAATAAATGAATAAAAATGAAACCTCTTACAAAAAAATCATTTGCCTCAGCTAATCACCAAAAACGAAAACCTGAGTAGTGTGGAAATGGATCTGACAGGATACGAATCAATCAGTGAATATGGGATCTCTTCTTTGTGACATGAATTTCTGTCTCCCGTGAGACATTAAAAGTGTCTAATTAATACCAATTAACAGATCAATTTAGTGTTACTCACTGTAATAAAACAAGCATACACACAGGTTCCTCAGGACCAGGACTGAGTGAACCCCAGTTCTTGGTGGTTTTCAGCACTGTCTGGTCACTATGACAGCTACGGGTGCCGCCCCTTCATATATATTTAAAATGGCCTGTTCATATTTATAATCAGAACACCTTTGATGTTCAACAATGGCAGAGACAGAACTAAAAAGACCATAAGAGCTAATCATGTGGTCCACACAGACGATTGAGGTCACAACATTACAGCTGTAGCCTGTTTGCAGGCTTCATTCTTGGCTCTCTGATAAATCAGGTGAACAGGTAAACCAGCATAAAATCAGGTAAACGGGTAAGCCAGTGTAGATGGCCACTGAAGGTCACATACCCATCGAATGAGGTGTGCGTATGTGTATGGTGGTCTGATGTTGTTGTACTTGAAGCATTCAATGCTGGGGATGAGCCCTGTGGATTACAAAGGCAGCGGACATGAGCGTTACGCTGTGAATCCACAGCGTGCAGCGGATTATAAAGGCAGTGGACATGAGCGTTACGCTGTGAATCCACAGCGTGCAGCGGATTATAAAGGCAGCGGGCATGAGTGTTACGCTGTGAATCCACAGCGTGCAGCGGATTATAAAGGCAGCGGGCATGAGTGTTACGCTGTGAATCCACAGTGTGCAGCAGATTATAAAGGCAGTGGACATGAGTGTTACGCTGTGAATCCACAGTGTGCAGCGGATTATAAAGGCAGCGGACATGAGCGTTACGCTGTGAATCCACAGTGTGCAGCGGATTATAAAGGCAGCGGGCATGAGTGTTACGCTGTGAATCCACAGCGTGCAGCGGATTATAAAGGCAGTGGACATGAGCGTTACGCTGTGAATCCACAGTGTGCAGCGGATTATGAAGGCAGTGGACATGAGCGTTGCGCTGTGAATCCACAGAGTGCAGCAGATTATAAAGGCAGCGGGCATGAGTGTTACGCTGTGAATCCACAGCGTGCAGCGGATTATAAAGGCAGTGGACATGAGCGTTACGCTGTGAATCCACAGCGTGCAGCGGATTATAAAGGCAGCGGGCATGAGCGTTACGCTGTGAATCCACAGCGTGCAGCAGATTATAAAGGCAGCGAGCATGAGTGTTACGCTGTGAATCCACAGCGTGCAGCGGATTATAAAGGCAGTGGACATGAGCGTTACGCTGTGAATCCACAGTGTGCAGCGGATTATAAAGGCAGTGGACATGAGCGTTACGCTGTGAATCCACAGTGTGCAGCGGATTATAAAGGTAGCGTGCATGAGCGTTATGCTGTGAATCCACAGCGTGCAGCGGATTATAAAAGCAGCTGGCATGAGCGTCACGCTGTGAATCAACAGCGTGCAGCGGATTATAAAGGCAGCGAGCATGAACGTTACGCTGTGAATTCATAGCGTGCAGCGGATTATAAAGGCAGCGTGCATGAGCGTTACGCTGTGAATCCACAGTGTGCAGCGGATTATAAAGGCAGCGAGCATGAGCGTTACGCTGTGAATTCATAGCGTGCAGCGGATTATAAAGGCAGCGTGCATGAGCGTTACGCTGTGAATCTACAGCGTGCAGCGGATTATAAAGGCAGCGAGCATGAGCGTTACACTGTGAATCCACAGTGTGCAGCGGATTATAAAGGCAGCGGGCAGGAGCGTTATGCTGTGAATCCACAGCGTGCAGCGGATTATAAAGGCAGCCGGCATGAGCGTTACGCTCCTCACCATCCTGTGGCAGGCCAGCAGCAGTGTCTGTAGAGCCACTGAGCATCATTAACATGTTTGCGCCAGGGCCTGCTTTCTTTACTCTGGGAGATAGCAGCATTGGCTCTTTAGCGCCAGGGCCTGCTTTCTTTACTCTGGGAGATAGCAGCATTGGCTCTTTAGCGCCAGGGCCCTGCTTTCTTTACTCTGGGAGATAGCAGCATTGGCTCTTTAGCGCCAGGGCCTGCTTTCTTTACTCTGGGAGATAGCAGCATTGGCTCTTTAGCACCAGGGCCCTGCTTTCTTTACTCTGGGAAATAGCAGCATTGGCTCTTTAGCACCAGGCCCTGCTTTCTTTACTCTGGGAGATAGCAGCATTGGCTCTTTAGCGCCAGGGCCTGCTTTCTTTACTCTGGGAGATAGCAGCATTGGCTCTTTAGCGCCCAGCCCTGCTTTCTTTACTCTTGGAGATAGCAGCATTAGCTCTTTAGCACCAGGCCCTGCTTTCTTTACTCTGGGAGATAGCAGCATTAGCTGTTTAGCGCCAGGCCCTGCTTTCTTTACTCTGGGAGATAGCAGCATTGGCTCTTTAGCACCAGGCCCTGCTTTCTTTACTCTGGGAGATAACAGCATTGGCTCTTTAGCGCCAGGCCCTGCTTTCTTTACTCTGGGAGATAGCAGCATTAGCTCTTTAGCGCCCAGCCCTGCTTTGTTTACTCTTGGAGATAGCAGCATTAGCTCTTTAGCACCAGGCCCTGCTTTCTTTACTCTGGGAGATAGCAGCATTAGCTCTTTAGCACCAGGCCCTGCTTTCTTTACTCTGGGAAATAGCAGCATTGGCTCTTTAGCGCCAGGGCCCTGCTTTCTTTACTCTGGGAGATAGCAGCATTAGCTCTTTAGCGCCCAGCCCTGCTTTGTTTACTCTTGGAGATAGCAGCATTAGCTCTTTAGCACCAGGCCCTGCTTTCTTTACTCTGGGAGATAGCAGCATTAGCTCTTTAGCGCCCAGCCCTGCTTTGTTTACTCTTGGAGATAGCAGCATTAGCTCTTTAGCACCAGGCCCTGCTTTCTTTACTCTGGGAGATAGCAGCATTAGCTCTTTAGCACCAGGCCCTGCTTTCTTTACTCTGGGAGATAGCAGCATTGGCTCTTTAGCGCCAGGGCCCTGCTTTCTTTACTCTGGGAGATAGCAGCATTGGCTCTTTAGCGCCAGGGCTAGCTCTTTAGCGCCAGGCCCTGCTTTGTTTACTCTGGGAGATAGCAGCATTGGCTCTTTAGTGCCAGGCCCTGCTTTCTTTACTCTGGGAGATAGCAGCATTGGCTCTTTAGCGCCAGGGCCCTGCTTTCTTTACTCTGAGAGATAGCAGCATTGGCTCTTTAGTGCCAGGCCCTGCTTTCTTTACTCTGGGAGATAGCAGCATTGGCTCTTTAGTGCCAGGCCCTGCTTTCTTTACTCTGGAAGATAGCAGCATTGGCTCTTTAGCGCCAGGGCCCTGCTTTCTTTACTCTGAGAGATAGCAGCATTGGCTCTTTAGTGCCAGGCCCTGCTTTCTTTACACTGGGAGATAGCAGCATTGGCTCTTTAGCGCCAGGGCCTGCTTTCTTTACTCTGGGAGATAGCAGCATTGGCTCTTTAGCGCCAGGGCTAGCTCTTTAGCGCCAGGCCCTGCTTTGTTTACACTGGGAGATAGCAGCATTGGCTTTTTAGGGCCAACCTTGGTTGGTTACCTGGAAGCGGCTGGGCTGTTGGGGGGTTCCAGTAGTTATAGGACAATAGTGGAACCTTCTCTCTAAGGGGGGGTTTATTAGATACATGCGAGCTGATTGCCCCGCTGGACTCCCCCTCAGACTCCTCCATCTAAGAACCAAAGAAACAACACAAAGCAATCACACTCGAGACTATGTTATAAATGCAACACCTAGTTATTATTAACATCTGCCTGCTGCCAAATGGGGGTAGTGGGTTAGGGTTAGGGGGGGTATAATGAGCCAGCCTGGTTCCAGCTCTACAGTGGGAAAGGGGGTATAATGAGCCAGCCTGGGTCCAGCTCTACAGTGGGAAAGGGGGTATAATGAGCCAGCCTGGTTCCAGCTCTACAGTGGGAAAGGGGGTATAATGAGCCAGCCTGGTTCCAGCTCTACAGTGGGAAAGGGGGTATAATGAGCCAGCCTGGTTCCAGCTCTACAGTGGGAAAGGGGGTATAATGAGCCAGCCTGGTTCCAGCTCTACAGTGGGAAAGGGGGTATAATGAGCCAGCCTGGGTCCAGCTCTACAGTGGGAAAGGGGTATAAAATGCACATGTTCCATAATTACACACCCCATGTAACAGAGATACACACAGACACATACACACACACTATTTTGTTTAAAGGTGTAGGTTTATTGGTTTGTTGGTTTAGGAAGGCAGCAGCACAGAACTCACTGAGTACGCCTCTGTTTGTTCAGGCAGGTGCAGATGGAGTTGCATCGCCAGAAGCCTCTGTTTCTCCAAGCAGAGCTGAAATACAAACACATCATCACTGAAAAACCCCTTCACACATTGCATATGACAGTCACTACAGCTCATACTGCACTACAGGGCTGACAGTGAGGGCTCACAGTGAGGGCAGGCCTGACAGTGAGGGCTCACAGTGAGGGCAGGCCTGACAGTGAGGGCTCATAGTGAGGGCAGGGCTGACAGTGAGGGCTCATAGTGAGGGCAGGCCTGACAGTGAGGGCTCATAGTGAGGGCAGGCCTGACAGTGAGGGCTCACAGTGAGGGCAGGCCTGACAGTGAGGGCTCATAGTGAGGGCAGGGCTGACAGTGAGGGCTCATAGTGAGGGCAGGCCTGACAGTGAGGGCTCACAGTGAGGGCAGGCCTGACAGTGAGGGCTCATAGTGAGGGCAGGGCTGACAGTGAGGGCTCATAGTGAGGGCAGGCCTGACAGTGAGGGCTCATAGTGAGGGCAGGGCTGACAGTGAGGGCTCATAGTGAGGGCAGGGCTGACAGTGAGGGCTCATAGTGAGGGCAGGGCTGACAGTGAGGGCTCATAGTGAGGGCAGGCCTGACAGTGAGGGCTCATAGTGAGGGCAGGGCTGACAGTGAGGGCTGACAGTGAGGGCATACAGTGAGGGCTCATAGTGAGGGCAGGGCTGACAGTGAGGGCTCATAGTGAGGGCAGGGCTGACAGTGAGGGCACACAGTGAGGGCAGGGCTGACAGTGAGGGCACACAGTGAGGGCAGGCCTGACAGTGAGGGCACACAGTGAGGGCAGGGCTGAAAGTGAGGGCACACAGTGAGGGCTCATAGTGAGGGCAGGGCTGAGAGTGAGGGCTCATAGTGAGGGCAGGGCTGACAGTGAGGGCACACAGTGAGGGCAGGCCTGACAGTGAGGGCTCATAGTGAGGGCAGGGCTGACAGTGAGGGCTCATAGTGAGGGCAGGGCTGACAGTGAGGGCTCATAGTGAGGGCAGGGCTGACAGTGAGGGCTCATAGTGAGGGCAGGCCTGACAGTGAGGGCACACAGTGAGGGCAGGGCTGACAGTGAGGGCACACAGTGAGGGCTCATAGTGAGGGCAGGGCTGACAGTGAGGGCACACAGTGAGGGCTCACAGTGAGAGCAGAGCTCTGTGTTGCTCAGGTATGCACCTGTGTCTCCATATGCTGCACCACGTCTCTCTGCATTCTCCACTGGGATGCGCTGCGGTCGCCAGGCCTGTGCTCCATGCGCAGGTGTCTGGAACCAGAAAAACCAGACCTTTAGCAAGCTTTATAAATCAGGCACAGCTCTTTTCTCCATGATCTTCCAAGTGCATTCTTACTTGAGGAAACTGGAGTACTCCTGGAACATCGCCTTACAGCCAGGCCACCTGCACAGCCCATTGACAAACAGAACACTGCCCCCTTCTGGAGTGGGAGGGGAAGGGCTGCAGGAGAGAGGGCATGGCTTCATTTTTTTACATGCAAAATTTTATAACATTTATCTCGTCAAAAGCACAGCTGATACACACTTTTGAGGAAATCTGTGCTTTGAAACAGGTTAATCTCAGGATTAATGATGCCATGATGACTACTTCCTCAGAAAACGTGCATAGCTTCTCTGTTATCTGTTATTATGCAGTACCCTGCAAGTCTTTGATGTGGCAGTCATTTGTTCATTTGACAAACTGCATTTAAAAACTAATCTTTTAGTGAAGAGTTTTAAAATCTTAAATTATTAATGAGCTGTATTCTCTTCCTGCACGCTCACCTGTGAATCTGCCCAAAGCAGGCGGAGCTCAGCTTTGGGTCAGCCCCGTTAGCCTGTCGGGGCCATGGGGCATGGCCTGTGTGCTGCTGGGTGTGGCT